>OMMV01225923.1:0-21429 GCA_900302635.1 Chatrabus melanurus | reverse complement strand
CATTTTTCGTGAGACAAGTCAGGGGGTGGATCCATGAACATTTCCAAGTCACTTGAATATGTCTTGGACTTACTTAAGAAATACAAACAGTATGGTACTGTATGGTAAATCTGTCTGGAGGAGGCAGTTCTCAAAAATGGAGTGACAGTGCAAGAAGGAAACGAGCGAGGAAAGACACCCAGACAACTCTGAAGAAGCTATGTGTGAGCAGCGAAAAAGCAGTTGTGCGTTCATGTGAATGGAGCTTGTTAACAGCAGCCTCTGTTGCCTTGCGCTCGGCTCGAGGCAGCTTGGTGCAGGTGCAACACACATCGGGGTCCAAGCACAGAAATATTCAACACATAATGTCAGGAGTTGAGGGTGGAGTGCGTGCACCGCGCCTTCCTCGTGTCGTCCTGAGCCCACTCAGCCGAGCACGGGCGGGGCCGAGGTGGGTGGGAGCCCACGGAGCTACGGAATAAAAAGAGTCCTCTCGACTTTTGCCGAGTGGCCGCTCCGAAAACAAAGTTATGTTTGTCTCCATTTTGTTTGCTGATCCAAAAAAAAAAAGATCCGATCCGTGATTACAAACCATCCAAACCGTGCGTTTTGCGATCCTTTGCTCCCCTGGTTTGTGTTAATCAGAAGCTGGTTGTGGCTCTTCCCAGAAATTTAGAGGGAGGGTGCGGAGCAATCTTTTAAAATAACTTTTTTTTTTCTTGTCGCCTGACTTTTCCCCCTCAGTGTTTTCAACTTTATGCTCAGAATGGTAGTTTTATTTTCAAAAACTTTTTATTTATTTATTTTTGTAATTGTGACTGTAATATCCCACTGTGTGCTTTAAGGCAGTTTTTATGACTTAATACAAAATTCATTTTGATCGAGCGAGTGAGTGTTGCAGCAATGTCGGGTTCCTGAAACAGTGTTTCATGTATTTATTCACTGTAAGAATTATGCTGAAGTAAGCAGAATGCTTTTTTTTGTGAACTTTCAGAAATTTGTACCGCTGTCTTGCCTCCCTCCTCTTTTGAAGTAAAAAAAAAAAGTTAAAATAACATCTTGCCTTCTTAGGTTTTTGATATCTTCTGGCATTTATCCCAGAATATAAATAGAGACAGACTGCACGATCTTACGCTGTTGGTAGTGGCTATGCGCCAAATTATGCCTAACCTGCCAATAAACTGGAAGAGGGTTTTTATTTATTTTTTGTGATGGTGACTGTAATATTCCCATTCACTGTGTGTTTTAAAGGTCGCCTATACTTTTATACTTGGCCGTTTTGTGACTGTCAGGAAGTTGTGAGCAATGAGAGGAGCGGAGACTCAATGTGTCGAGTGAGCACTCGTCACGGGTCTGTGCTCACGCGCCGAGCTCAAATCTGCCCTCGAGGCCACGCTTCTACACACGGGGATACCGTTCCGTTTAGTTGCGTGACTTCTGAGACGAAATTAAGTCCATAGCGGCTCCGTCTATGCTAATGGCAAGTAGAGCGTTGAGTGTCCCGCTTTTCAAGCTACTATGGAGACGGGTCTATTTTTTAGCATCAGAGGTAAATCGACCAAACAATGCGGGTCTCGCATTGTGGAGATATCGTGAGAAATTTCACCGAAGAATGACACCAGGTAAAAGCGACGCCAGGAGGCTTGAAACTCGCAAATGTTGATGAAGTTAATCAAAATCACTGTGGAAAACAGGGAAGAAAGACCCAAATTTTCAAACTCAATACGGTGGCGCAGCAAAGTTGTTCCATTGTTTGGGGAGACCCCTTGGTCAGATGTGACTGAGGGCACTTGGACTTCAGCCCATGCATGAATCCACTTGTGAGCATGGGGTGTATGAAGGCAAGCAGGTGTAAAATAATATTTTCTTCTTTCTTTTTTTTTAAGGGACGTCTGTGTTGCAAATCACAGCATCGGACGCCGATGATCCCACCTATGGAAACAGTGCCAGAATAGTCTACAGTATTCTACAAGGACAGCCATATTTCTCCGTCGACCCCAAAACAGGTGCAGTATCAGTGTGCACGCCTGAGAAAAATGCTTACACATAGTAAACCTTCATGTTTTTGCACACGTAGTAACTATAACAATATACACAGTAATCACTCTGTTATAATATCCATTGGCAACGATGTGCATGTCACACTGGGATGTACTTTTGTCAGAGTGCACGTCCTTGTTTGTTACTGCAGCGCGGCTGACATCGTAAAAGCCAGTTATGGACTCCAAATGTGGCCATTATATTTGGAGTGCGCGTTCTCCGGACTATAACAGACGCCTCAGGGGTCGAAGTAGACATTTTGTAGAGATGCCTTGAAAATGCGCTATTTCTTACATTTTAAAAATCCACCTTTCGCCTGTGAAGCATCTACTAGAATCTATTAAATGTTAATAAGCCTTCAAAGGTGCAAAACACAACTTTTATATGGCGTGAAAAGTGAAGTTGGTTTGTTTTAGATTGATTGTTGCCTGTGTCTGAAGGGCTTCCCGCTTCTTCCTGCTGCCGCTGCTGTCTGTTAACATGAGCAACAATTCACTTTTATGAATTGATTCATTGCTGTCTGGAACAACTGTTGCCCCCTTTGAGATGATGCCGCTCAAGAAAAAACATGAATTGTTTTGCTGAATGAGCAAAACTAATGAAATGCTGAATATTTTGGACGTTACCCCAAGGGGTGGGGGTGGTGGCGGGGGAGCAGTTTGAATTGATTGAGCAGCTTCTCAGCACTGTTGTTGAACAGACGCAATGCGTGTATTCGAATTAAAACTCAAAGCCAGACCTTTTACACCCTGCTCTCTACTGTTAACCGTTTGAAGCAGGTTATTTCTCACTGGCATTTGGATGGGGGATTTGTTGGATGGGGAGTAAAAGTACTCAAAAAAAAAAAAAAAGTTGAACTGAACTTCAAGAAAGTTGGGAGAATGACCAGTCTTAGCAACAGGGAGGATTCAATAAATGTTGATGTTGATTAGAATCCTGCATCAGTCTTTTTTTTTTTACATAGCAAAATGGGCCATTTAAAAACATTTTGATCAATTACACAAAACTTTTTCATACGATCTCAGAGAAACTTGGTGAAATGATCATTCTGACAAAGATCAAGAACCTGATACCTTTGGGTGTTGATTAGGATCCCCATGTGAATTCTGCATCGTTTTTCTCTTTCTTATATGAAGCTAGATGGGGCATTTTTCAAAAAATTTTGATCAATTACTCAAAAACTGTTTAATATCTCCATTAAACTTGGTGGAACTATTAATATTATGAAAAGGGAGAACCCTTCATATTTTTGGTGTTGATCAGGATCCCCATGTGGATTCTGCATCATTTTTTTCCTTTCTTATATGTAGACAGATGGGGCATTTTTCAACAATTTGGATCAATTACTCAAAAGGTTTTTAGCTGATCTCCATAATACTTGGTGGAATCATCAGTCATATTGAAAGGAGCAAACATATAATGTTGGTGCTGACTGGGACCTGTATGTAAATTCTGGATCATTTTTTGATTTTTTTGTTTTGTTTTGTTTTTCAGCAAGACAGGACATTTATTTCATACTATGATCATTTCCTCAATTCAGTTTTATTTAATCTCTCCAAAACCTGGTGGAATGAACAATCGTATGAAGGGGAGTAACTGCATCACTTTTTACTTTCTTATACATAGGCAGATAGGGCATTTTCAACATATAGATAAATTACTTAAAAGGTTTTTTTTAACTTATCTTCATGAAGCTTAATGGCCTTGGTGTAAATATGAATCATATCAAGTTCAATAATCCATATGATTTTGGTATTGATTGAGATCCGGATAATGATGTTGGATCTTTCTTCTTCTTTTTTTTTACATGGCAGGATAGGGATTTATTTAGATTTAAGAAACTGTGCATGTGCACCATTTTGATCAGTTACTCAAAAGATTTTCATCTGATCTTTGCAAAATTATTGTTACAACGAAGAGGAACTCATTCTGATTTGGTTTTGGTGGGGATCCAGATATGGATCCTGGAACTTAAAAAAAGCCTTTTATCTGTCAAAATTGGAGGAAGAAGAAGAAGAAGAAAAAGAACTGTGGTGAGCACAGTTGCCTGTCAGGAGTCGGTGCCTTTCGGTGGCATGTCTGAGGGTTCCATCCATCCATCCAGGAAAGGGATGTGTGTGGTCTACATGGGAGCTACATGAGATCTGGAGTGTGCCTATGGGTTGGTCACAATCATGTGGTCAAATAAATAAATAATGAATAAACTGTGATAGGGTGTAAACACTGACCCACCAATTGTAGTCCATTTTACTGGGACTCTGCTCTTCACCCCGTGGTTGTCTTTTGAGCTACTGGTCATTGAGATCACTGGACTCTATATGCATGTGGTTGCTTAGGTGCAACATTTCTGTCTCTGCATGTTTGACAATTCCTTGTTTTGCTTTTGTTTGATGTCATTGTTTTGTTTTTCTTAGTACGGCCAAAGCCGATGGTCACCCCACTGAGTCTGGTCTGCTTGAGGTTTCTTCCTATAATCCAAAAAACACCTGAGGGAGTTTTTCCTTACCACTGGTGCCAACGTGCTTGTTCATGGAGTAGGGGGCGCACACGAGTACACACGTGTAATGTGTTATATATTGATTTGGACATTTTTCAACATTTCCATCATTTTCTGAAAAGAGCCCACTGATATTAATTAAACCTATTAGCCATGCACAACCCATAACAGGCAATCAACAAGTTAAAAAAAAAAAGTCTGTTAAAACTAAATTCTAGGATTGCTGGGCCTTGGCAGAGGTATTTGGTCACAGAATACCTTTTTTACCACTGTAAAGGTGCAGTCACACCATGACGTTTGAGCCAGCAACTGGTGATCGAGGTGAAAGCGAGAGAAAAGGAGGGAAAAGTGGCGACAATCATGTTCCCTGACCTCAAACACATCACAGCCTTTCACAACATGTTTGTAGCAGAGGCAGTCATTATCCAGCGCTCCATTATAACAAGTGGGACTGTTGCCAACGTGGAAACGTTCGGGAGAGGGGTTCGACACACCGCTGTCCAGTGCTTCTGAGCAGGTAGGAGAACCAACACCCACACGTTAGCCAGCGAACACGATCGCACCAGTAACTCAGGCTTTTGGAGGCTGTTTGCACCGGTACCACAGGCACGTAGCCACGATCTACGGTCTGTAACCGCCTCCTACGTAGCCGCAGATACGTCGAGAAATTTTCAACATGTTGAAAAATGTGGATGCGTTCGCTGTTCATCAGCGAACACCGCCAAATGCCGCCGAAGGCCAGCAGAGGCTGGCGATCACTGACGTGTGCATATTCGGCGGCCCAAACGTCATAGTGTGACTGCGCCTTTAGCTGAAGCTTCAACTTTTGGTGTAAAATGATCATTCTGCACTTATTTTTGTATTAATTCTGCCTGTGCGTTGTGTTGTTTTGGGCACATCAGATGGTTTGTTTTGTTTGAGCCGACCTGGCATCTTGTCTGCGTTGTAATTCAGCGTGGGGCGGGCAGAGGAGTAGGGACGTGATCGACGGCCTGCCCAGCTGCACTTTCCACACAGCACAGTTCCACCCACACACATTGTTCATTTCGCCTCCGGCAAACAACCGGACTCCCTCAAATTAAGATGAGGAACTCCGGTGGTCAGTGAAAAAATGTTGCATTTGCATGCGATCTGTTATAATCTAAGCAGTCTTCATGCATTTGTGCTGGCATGCTGCCACATTGAAGCACAACACTGGGAAGATGAAACTGCTTGTGCAGATGTCTCACAGGGTATTAGCTCGCCAACACCTCCTCCTCTCTACATTTATGAGTACATCCCACCCAGCTGCCCCTGTGTAAACTGCAGTGACACGTCAAAGGAAATTCATCATTTCTGTGCAGGATTGAATGTGTCAAACGTGCACATTCAGGCACACAGAAGAAGATGCATCTCTTGCCTTTGACTTTGGTCTGATGGCCTGATGCAACAGCAGCAGTCTGAACAAAACCTACAAGAAAAAAGAGCATTTGATGCCAGAGGATAATGATAGTATTTGACCTGCACATATGGATCGAAAGGATTCATCAAACAGTGGTTGGAAGTCCTTGGAAAGGTGCATATTTAAAGATATTACCTGTTTCTTGTAGGAACTACCTATGAATAAAATGACTATATATATCACAAAGCCTCCATGACATCACCCACAGGTTTTCCAAAGAGCGGGTTTTGAAGCCACCACCTAAATCCCGGCCAAACCATAAATGGGTAAAGGTGTGGCGCATGGGCAAGACTGGCGTGACAAATGAAGCCCGAACAGGCCCCCCTATTTCTAAGATACCAAGCTAGCAAATGCTAACAGTCTAGGTCACTTGAATTCGGATGACTGATTAATGCATATTTTTGTAGATTGGGCGGTGGTTCTTATAACGGGTGGCTTGGGTGCAGATATGAAAAACTATGACCGACACATTGCCTCATTGACCGTGGCACTATCAGTGTAGCTAATGTTGCCAAGCTGTTGATACCTGCTAATTAGTGCTAACAGCGATAACAGACAAATTAAATAGTATGGAAATTTCACTCAAGGGAAACACTGGAGCACCGACTACAGATGGTCCATCAGTACAACTAAACACACAGCTAGTAGCCACCGACTAACAGAGACCACTAGAAGAAGCATGCACTAGCTGTCACACAAAACAACCATGGCATCTAATTATTTGTAACTTTATGGCTTAAAATAGGTTAAACTGCTGAGATATATAAAAATTCCCCCTGTCGTTCATGACAACTGTAGGGGGGGCTATAGAGACCAAAACAGTGTTTTGTACGAGGCTATAATCATGTTTATTTCTGCTGTAAAGTTGAACCTTTTAACATGAGGGTCTATGGGGATTGACTCACTGGAGGTAGCCTCAAGTTAACCTTCAAGGAACTGCAGGTTCCTTGAACTTACACATTGGTTTCACTTTTCAGCACCGGAGGTTGCCGTTTGATATTGACAGCTGATGTGACGCCAAACAATCAAAACTTTTATATTAGGGAAACGTATCTTTGACCCCAACTCTCAAGGACAGATTCTGAGAATTGCTGTTGTTGACCACGGTGAGAAATTTCATTTAATATTCTGATGAAACTGCATTTTGCACATCTGTAGCTGCATTACAGTGTGATGTGCTGTATGCTTTGTTCAGTAGAACAGAAGAAATATAACGTGTCACATTTCTGACCTTCTTATAATTCATTTTGCAGTACTGCACCTTCCGTGTGCATAAAACTATGAAGCAAAGAAAAGCTGCTAAATAGATAATAATTAGCAATCAGTGATCATGCATCAAATGTGTTTCTTTTATCACTTACAAGGAAGTATACCGGCAAAGGATTCACTTAAGTAAACCCGTGCAGAGTGGGTTTGTCCATGTTTAAACAAAATAACTGGAGGAGTTTTGATCTGATTTGGATTGAGCTTGGTGGAATCATTCAGAGTCATTCAAGGGCAAAGGGGTTTCCAGTCTGGAAGCATGCACGAATGCCATACGCTTCTGCAAAAAAGATGATATCCTGTCCATAAAAATCACAAACAGGACTGAGAACAAGGGTCAGCCCTGCAGGAGTCCAGCACCCACCGAAAACAGGTCTGATGAAATGCCAAGAATGTGGACTCAGCTCCAACTTGGATTGTTTTGAGACTGGAACACACGTTTGAGCGGAACCGGTACCCCATACTGCCACAGCATCCCTCACAAGACTCCTCAGGGGACCTCGCCGTATGCCTTTTCAACAATTTCACAACACACATATAGACTGGTTAGGCATACTCCCAAGCCCCCCAATATCTGTGCGAGGGTAAAGACCTGGTCCACCACTTCATGACCAGGATGAAACCCGCATTGATCCCCCTGAATCCGAGGATTGACTATCACTGTTGCTGCTGACGTTTCCTCACAATGCAAGTGATACTCCTCATCTGAGTGTCCCTAAGTTTGGTCACTTTTGGTCCAATGCTTATATAAGCGGGATATTTGCGATGGCTATTGCAAGAAATTGGTTCAAGATACACCTATGTTTACTATTAAACACTTATATGAATTCATACAGGTTGGCACAGTGGCTTAGTGGTTAGCACTGTTGCCTCACAGCAAGAAGGTCCCCGGTTTGCTTCCGACCTGATCCTTTCTGTGTGGAGTTTACATGTTCTCCCCGTGTTTGCACGGGTTCCCTCCGGGTGCTCTGGCTTCCTCCCACTTCCAAAGACATGCAGATTAGGTGAATTGGTGACTCTAAATTGGCCGTAGGTGTGAACGTGTTTGTTTGTCTGTCTATATGTGGCCTTGTGATGGACTGGTGGCCTGTCCAGCGTGTACCTCGCCTCTCGCCCAATGACTGCTGGGATAGACTCCAGCCCACCCATGACCCTTAATTGAAGTCAGCACGTATAGATACTGAAGGAATGAATTCATTTATATATCATCTTTCTGTTGCTTGACCTTGAATGACTTTGAAAGGTCAAAGTCAAGGTCATAACTCAAACACTTTGCAGCCAATAAGGATGAAACATGGTAGAAGGTTTAAGCGTTAGTCAAGAATGAAGGGGCTCCATTTGGGACAGAACTGATCAAATGCCAAGGTGACACAGAACCACATATGCCAGTCCCAGGTCTGGGAGCATCTCGTCTTGTATTCTGGATGGCAACCACTCAGTCAGACAACCGGTCCATCCCCCACCTCTCTAAAGTAACCATCTATTTGCTGTGATCAGTGAATCACAAAGAATTATTTTACATGGCTCAGTGTCATACATTTAAGATGGGGGTGTGGTATTCTCTGAGGGCCCCCCTTTTTTTAATAGTTTTGTGACTTAGTTTATATACTGATTCAATGCTTTGATTTATTATTTACTTTCAGCTTCTCCCAATTGAAACTCGGGGTCGCCACAGCAGATCCCACATGGATCTGCATGTAGATTTGGCACAAGTTTTACGCCGGATGCCCTTCCTGACACAACTCCACATTACATGGGGAATGGGCAGGGGTGGGGTTCGAACTGGGAACCTTCCGCACTGAAAGCGGTTGCACTAAGCGCTAGGCCACCAACCCCGCTGATTCGATGCTTTGATAAGAAAAATTATTTGACTTTTGTTGGAACAGTTAATGTTTGCTCAAATGTTCAAATTACATTTTCTGTTGACTCACTGATGAAGAAAAAAAAGACAATCATTTAATTTTGAATAAAAATAATGGAGCAAGTAAAATATTTACACAGTAGTGTATGATAAATTGAAATGATTTCTTTCCACACAGGAGCACCGGTGATTGTTAAATTACTATAATAGCTGGTCTATTGTGTTTATATTCCAATAATTTTGACTCATTTGTGAAAAAAGATTGGCAATCAGAAGTTGAAGGTGTGAGCTAATACTAAACATCACGTCAAAACCTACGTTGTTTTATAATGTGAAATACAATTTTAAAATGCCTATGAGAGGTATAGGGAAGTTGCTATGAAGTTGAGCTGAAACAATGAGCTAATAAGCTGATGATGATGCCGATTTCAAGACAAAAAAATAATTCTCAAATATTTTGATCATCCATTTATTGTATCAGTCATTTATCAAGAAAAAACTTGTTCCATTTCCTCATATGCGAGAAATTTGATCCTTTTCTCTTTCTTTCAGGTAAACCGGATTAAACTTGGTTTAAACTGCTTCAAATGTGAAGCTGATTTACATCAGATGTCTTGCTCTTTGCTTGATTTAAATGCCTCTAAATGAACATTTGAATTATGTGAAATTGCTTTAACGTGGCTACAAAAGAGATAATCTGTTTTAATGACAAATTTTTCTACATCAATGACAGATGGGGTAAAGTGCTTTTAAGCTGTTTTCAATATGTGTTAAATCAGAAATTCGCTGTTTTTATGAACAATTGAAAGACAAATCATTGTTCTTTCGCCACCCTGCTGTCAACTATGTGAAGCACGTCATTTCAAACAGCACAGACCTGTAATTGCAATTATTGATTATCTCCACCCACTAACAGAGAAAAGGCAGACAGAATTTTGACTCTTTTTTTTTCCCTCTTTGGAGTCACCGCTTTATGATGTCATAATGAGAGAATGTAAAAGAGTGAAAAAAGTAAAACCTGTCTCAAATTGTTCACAAAACACTGAACATGATTTTAAAAACCACACTTAAAGGTGCTATGACTGATTTTTCAGGCACTAGATGTCTCACTAGTGCTACATTTCACAACATGAGCAAAGCATCTCTCCTCAGCCACTCCTCCCCAAACCTCTGTCCTCTCCCCTCCCTTCTCTGCATCAAGCAGAATAAACAACACCTGGAGCCTTTTGACAAGTCTGTGAACTCTGTGCTTTCTAGTCTCACCATCTTGGTCAGAGGCATTTTTGGCCTCTAAATGTAATTTTTGGACATATTTCTGGAAAAAAAATTCCAACAGCTATGGGGTGAATAGCGAGTACGGTTGTTGCTTTATAAACATGGGGAGGAGCAGCGGTTTCACAGGGTGGAGCTCACATGCACGAAACATGCACATGTGAAAAATCCATGCACTAAACTTGTACGCATGGCCAGACTGAGAATGTAAATGGAACAGAAAAGCTCAGAGCATAGAGGGAGTGTTGTTTCATTCCTTACACAGGTCACCATTAAACCACTAAATCTTCACAGACAAAATAGTTGTTGCCTGTTTGGCTGCGATGTTATTGTGTAAAATCTGAATCTTGAAGCATTATTTAATACAATCAAGCGTGGCTTTAGTGGCCACCAGGACCTTGCGAATAGCAACAAAGCTTTACAAGCAACTTGATAGGCCTTCCTATCTTAATTCTATGTTATGGCCATTTTGCATGCAAAAAGATGCCAATGTGGCCCAAAAGAGGAGGTCCACTGGTCCTTGCCTGTATGTATCAGAACTGAATATGCAGGAGTTGTTACAGAGTTACTTACAGAAATTGTGTGGACCCACTGACTGCCCCTCTGACTGACTGCACTAATCCTATGCTTGGCCTGCTAATTGCAGGGAATTTTCACCAAAACCGATTTGAATTCTGTTGGACAGGCTGCATTGCAAAGTCAGATAGCAAAGACAGGTGTTAATAGCGGAGTACAAAACAACACAGGGCTCATACTTCCTAACTGTCTAATTAACTCAGAGAATAGTGTTAACAGCTGCTCATCGCCACTGAAAATAAGATGTAATCATGGATGAAAAATTGTAATTGATGCCTCTGTGATGTGCCGTCAGAATGCAAAACCAAAGACAGATTTAGGATTAGATTTTCTTCCCTGAAGGAACAAGTGATCATGACTCTGACTTTGCAAGACAAAAGCTGTAACTGATACCGCTGATGTCATGTTGGAAGGCCTGAGGGGACAAGTGTTGGATGAAAAAAGTGGTTGCTTTTTATATTGCCTTATATAAATTGTATGCACCATGGCAGTAATTCTACCCAAAAATGTTTTTGTTCTTTCAGTGCATGTTTGTGACGACACTAAAAGTATTTATTTTTTTTCTGAAAATTCCACATGAATTTACCTAAGCTGTGTGCACGGACACATGACTGATATTTGGACAGCCACTTAGATGAGACATTTCACTGATCCGCGGTGTCATCAGAGATTATCCTTTGGCGTGAGAGATTTACGTTTTTATCACAGGCACTCTAATTGACCCTTAGGCTGATCTGACAGGACATGGCAACGTGAGACGTGTTGGATTTTTATGATCCGTCAGCTGTATCATCCTCAAGTGATGTGTTATTTAGTCACCACAGACTGCCAAAAAGAAACCTAAATTCACAATATTTATTAAAGGTTATTGTGGCGGTCTATGGTTAGTTGTTTTGTAAAATGAACTACAATTGTATTTAACAGATGTAGAGACATGCCTGTAGTGCTGATGTCAGATAGTCAGGACAATTGTTCAGTTTGTGATCAAAGCATGACATTTCTACCACAGTTAGTACACACCATAAGGTTTATTTTCAGATGTGAGGACAAGTTGAATTTGACCTCTGAGGACCACGAGGGGTCAATGAAGGATTACACAGGGGTCAAAATTTAAAAATCCTCCAATGATATTGAAACATACTGTATACCATGCCTGATCATAAAGATTCCAAAAAGGTATAGTTTGTACTGTCTATGACTGAATGTTATGGAGTTATGGGGTAAAAACAGCAAAAATGGTGACAAAGGTCAATTTCAGTTTGTACAGGGGTCAAATTTAAAGTTGCTAGAATTTTGGTAAAAATTGATGCAAATTATTGGTTGAGCTAATAGGATTAATAAATAGAATAGTTTTGACTGTGTTGAACGCTTGGTCTCCAAAGTAATGGTCAAACCAGCTCAACGTCCATTGGATACATATGTTACCCCGAACGTAATAACTAAGCATAACAGATGGTGCAAACGTATCCTTTTTAAAACCATAAATCCCAAGGCTTTCTCTATTTCAAGAACAAAATGTACAAATGTGTTGGTCTGGAAGAAAGTTGGTCCCTTTTTTTTTTCTTTTTGCCCATGTTTTGCCAAATCCTCTGTTGTCTTTGTGGAATCATGCATTGGGCTATAAATCTACAGAGTAATCAGGTTTTTCATAATCTGACAAGGTCTGTTACTTTCTTTAATCTACTTTTTTAATTGAAAATACACAAAATTCTGTGTGACATTGGATTTGCACATGTGTGTTGAACATTTGGAAACACCACCTTTACACCCTTCCCAATTAATTAGAGTGCCAATCCTGCTGTTTAGCAGGTTGACTCCAACTCTTATAAATAATTCAAGTGCTTATCATAATGATGAAAAATATGTAATTTGCGTATTTGTTAAATGATTGTCAATAAAAACAGATTTTAAGCTCCTTTGTTTACAAACATTGCTGATGTTACAACAACAACAACACTTGCTAAAATATTAATAGCTTAGATTTTAATTATGGATGTCCTGAGCCTATCCTGATGGCCTTATCTAAAGGCTTGGTTGTTGCCTTTAAGACCCCTTTCTGATCCTTTGTTTACTTTAGACATTACATACGTCGTACACAGATTGATGCAGCTCTGCACTGTTGCAATACAACGCCAACGCAGGGATGCTTGAACTGGGGCAATGCAGATGAAGTGTCCAGTCCAAAGACACAGACAGATAGCATGACTGGGAATCAAACCCAGGTCTATATATTGGTAGCTCAACTCCTTATCCCACGGAATGACCTGCTCTACACAGGTGTGAGTGAACACAGTTATATGGCTGTATAAAGTTCAGGGTACTATGGAGACACTTGAGCAATGGCTTAGTTCCAACGCTGCACTGCGTCTTTGCAGTGTTTCTTAAGGCGCCATAGGCTTCTGCGGCTTAGATTCAACAAACTGTGAACACTACAACTTCTGACTGTTGCATCACAAGTCACAGCTTCATGGTGGAGTGGCAAAGAGAAAGACTTTCATCCAAGAAAACAGATCAGATCTAGGCCCAAGTCTCCCATGTGCCCTCTGGCAAACTGAAGCTGAAATTTCAAGTTTTCCTTTGAAGAAAATCCTTGTCAGTGCCACTCCACAAAGCCGCTGTATAACTAATGATGCAACAGACAACACTCCTTATTGGAAGGTAGATTTACCATACAGTACCCCACTGTTTGTATTTCTTAATGATTGATGTAAATGAAGTCCAAGACATATTCAGTGACTTGGAAATGTTCTTGTATCCATCCCCCGACTTGTCAAAGAAAACTGTCTGTAAAAGGGATGATTCATATGTTTGCACACTAATCCTTATATTTAGTCTGTCCAATTACTTATGCAGAGCAGGTAACTCAGTAGGATAAGGACTTGGGCTACCAATATGTAGACCTGCGTTTGATTCCCGGTCATGCTACCTGTCTCTGTGTCCTTGGACAAGACACTTCATCTGCATTGTCTCAGTCCACCCAGATGTAAATTGGTACCAACTTTGGCTGGGGAAGTAACCTGCGTCAGCCTGGCATCCCATCCAGGGGGAGTCCAAGACTCTCATCCGCTTCAAGGTATGGAATCCGGGAATAAACAACGGCATCAATGAGCCTCAGGGCTTGTATAGGGTGATATATATATATATAGGGACTGTTGAAAAAATGGTTCTAATTTGTCAATGGCTAATGCAATATTTTATAGTAAACCCCCTCGAATTAAAGCTAAAAGTCTACATTACAAGCGCATCTTGATTGTTTCATTTCAACTCCACTGTGGTGGTGTGCAGTGCCAAATTGTGTCACTGCCCAAATACTTATGGCCCTGGCTGCATATTTAACAGTGGTGTCCTAGAAATGGATTTCAAAGTTCACTACTGAGGTTGGACGAGGGCCTGTCATTGAACCGACACATATTTTCTCCACTCAAGAGCTAAAGTGTCCAAACACAGTGATGAATCCTGGCAAGGTGTCCTTTAGAGACTCTGAACTCCCTACCTGCTGTTCATGTCATGATGTATCTGGGGGTTCTGGGGTAAAAAGGAGCAGATGCACAAGGACAACTGGGTATTACATGGCCGTGCTAAATCCCTGATTGTAAATATGTTTTAGTTAAAATAGATAAAATGACAACTGACGTTGACGCCCGAGTTGTTCACTCTGGGAACTTTTATGCGACCACTCGACCGGCAGAAATTATTACAAGTCCAGTGATATGGTAAGCTAAGTGATACAGTAACCATATTAAGAGTAGTGGCTGCAACGGATTTCCTTGATTACATAGTTTGCAAATCTCAAATCTGCAAGGCGGCAGTTTTAGCTATGGCTTTCAATATCTCAGCTAAATTACATCTTCGGCGGTGAGTACATCCATCCTTTTTATGGTGGGGTCATAACTCCTGTCGTTGCCATCACTATTGTGCATCAGTCACTTACCCACAGAGACGTCAAGGTTCCTCTCGAGTCTCGTCATCTAACGCGCTCGCGACCACACTCCACATCTGTACTAATGCACACAGAAGCAAAAGACAAACCACACTGCCGAACCCCTCGTGCCTTCTGCATCCTAAATAGGCTAATTTCTCTGCTGATCTGGGATTTGAAATGGTTTGAGTTTATTGAAGGAGCTGACACAGATCAAGACGTTTCCCGGGTTCATGGATTAAGGCCCACGTCAGTTTGATTCAAGGAAATAGCTGTCACTTTATCTATCAATCCCCTTCTCAACCATGAAGTGGGGAAGGTTTAAGCGGTTCCGCTCCAAATCAGATTGAAACCTTTATTCAAATCTTTTGAAATTCAGAAAAGGATGATGTCTCATATTATTTTTTTGTTTTTGTTCTTGTTGTCTGTTCTTCACCCCAAAAATAACAAAAACAATACTGCAAAAGGGTTGAAGCACAGGTATAACACTGTGCTGGATGGGGCCAGAAAAGTGAGATTTCTGAAACGGGAGATTGAACAGTGCTTTAGTAATCTCCTCTAATCCTTTTTGTTCACTCAAGAGATTGTCCTCCTTTAGAAGTTTCCAGTCAGACAAAGAGGTGGATAGTGTGATGGTATCAACTCTAATAGATTGGGGAGGTTGAGAAAAAGGCTAACCACTTCACTGTGTCAAACGGGCCCAGGTTCAAGGAAGTCAGCGCTTTCTCAATTATTTTCTAAATTAACCGGTGAGCTCTGTAGAGATTTCTTCGAGACTATGAGGTATTACGGTTCAGAAACAGGCAGGAAAGGGAGTTCATAGGTTCGATCCCAGTGTCAAAGTACTGACATGCCTTTGAGGTGCTTGCACTTTCGAAAGAATACCCCCGTGGCCTTTCCAGGATTGTTAAAAAAAATTAATTTAAGAATGAATGCAGCTCCGTGATTGTAGTTTTGTCAGCTGTAAATGCGTTTCCGTTCTCTGAAATATTTCAACCAATAAAGCCCGTTCTTTGTTTTCGACTGGCCCAAAATGGCAGCGGCTCATCTGTTTGTTTGATGACAAATGATTGACGGTAGATCATAATAAATTCCCAAGGCCAGAAGACAGCTTCATACTTTTTGGTGTTTACTCATTCTTCCTAAAGCTGCTACAGTGAAATATTGCTCAGGAGCAATGTGCCTTCATGACTAGAGGGGTAATAAGAGACTGGAAAGGTCAGATCGTCTGTCTTAGTGTTGTTTTAATGGAACGAGTGGCCACTTGCCAAGGTCTGTGTCTGAAGGACCCCAGGTTAAGTAACGTTAAGACTCCAGTTAATAGCAAAGCACGTTCAACAGTGTTTGTCGAGCTCTGCATCACCATAGAAAAGTAGATACAAGAACTTTGATTAGTTTTGAAACCTGGAAAAGCACCGAGTCCGCGCTCAGACCTGACATTTGAAAAAAAGAACAAGTTGTAAAATAAAATAGCTTATGTCCTTCTTGGAAATGTTTGCAGTTTTTGAGTCGCAAATGTGAGCTCAGACTCCTTACAGACATACAAATCTGGATGAAAGTGTGGACTAAGGATGTATGTATTAATAAATTTATTAAGAAGTGAGTCCTCTATGGATAGCTATTGTCCAGAGGTGGGGATGGACTTGTTGGCTGCCTTGGTGGTTGCCATTCAGGACCCAGGTCAGTTCCGTGGTGTGGTGTATGCGGCAACACGATGCACCAAAGCATGCTCCCAGACTTCACTTGACTATAGCTCTTGAGGCCCATTGGTTCTGGTGCTTATCCCCGAGTACTACTGTTGCCAATGTGCTTCCTCGGGAGGTGGGTATTGGTTTAAACCTAATTCGTGTGTAGCGCCTTAGGGTGACTTGTGTTGTGATTTGGCAAAGTGTAATTTAATTGAGTTGAACCCTCTAACCTCACTTCGTAGTACTCCCCTTTGATATGAAGTAAGTCCAATATAGGCTCTCAGGCCCATTGGTGCCGGTTCTTATTGCTGGATTCTGTAGCATGAAGTGAATGATTGTCTACGACTCCCTCTGGACTGGACATCAGTCCATCGCAGGTTACTTCCCTAGCCAAGGCCGGTATCCATTTACAGCTGTGTGGACTGGGCCAATGCAGATGAAGTGTCTTGTCCAAGGATACAGACAGGCAACATGACCGGGAATCAAATCCAGGTCTACGTAACTCCTATCCCACTGAACTACCTGCTCTGCTATTTATTCAGAATGCTGATTAACATTGATAATGAGTGCTTTTTTTAAAATTGCATTTCTGTTTTTTTGTTGAAGGTCTGATCAGTTCACAGACATTGTCTGGGCCTTCAGCCACAGCTCAGTGTGACAGATGATGTGTAACCTAATATCCCCTGGATCTTAAGACTGTTAGCTGCCTTGCTCCTTGACCCACTTTTAATGATTATTCTGCCTGAGGCGAGTGGATTAGTTTCTGCCTATGGAGTCCCAAAGACAGACAGAGGGGAAATGACCTACTGTATTACACAGGCGCTTTTGAGAAAATTGGAAATCACAGTGAATTGTTTGAAAAATTCAGTGTGTTCAGGTTTAAATTGAAAACTGAATGAGGAGAATAATTGCTTGACAGTCCATTTAGAAAGGTTTTTTTTATTTCCCCCAACACCAATTTTTTTGCAACACCGATAATAGAGGTAAAAATCAAAAATAGGTTTTTGTAAATTTGTGCAAATCTACATTTTTTGCTGTGGAAGCCTTGCGCTGTCACCAGCGTAGAAAACAATCAGCTGTGGCCTTGGTGGCAGGCTTTGAAAATGAAAGAAATTTTGGCCCCGGTGGTTGGGCTTCAAGCTTTGGGGCACAGTGTGGCTGAGGCTGGGGGGGGGGCTGTGTCCTACTCCTTGTGCTCACAGGCTTGGTTTGCTCTTGCATGGGGATGATTTGGTGCACCTCTCCATGGTGTGACTGATCTGGTTCCCTGAGGGTACTCTGGGCCTCCTGGCAGTGCGGGGTGCTGATGCTCGGGCCACCTGTCCTCTCACCGAGTGTCCTTTCCCGCGGGGGATGGCATATTTGGCGTGCGGTGCCTGGTGTGACTGGAGGTCCCCTGTGTGGCCGAGGGACCCGCCTGTGGTATGGGGGCAATGTAACACTGATGCAGCTCCTCATATTTACTCATTTCAGCACATATCTCACTAGATGCAGTACCCGGCATGGCACGGGTAATTGAGACAAAAGGAAAATGGAATCTGCAAATCAGTATTACTGCATTTGATTCTTTAGGTGTTAGAAGATTGTTTATCGTAATGGCTCAGGATAAACAACGTTTTTAGATTTTATGTATTTTTGTAATAAATTTTTTTAAGTGAAGTGTTTTCCTCCGTAATGAATGTAGTAATTTATTGTTTTCTTTGTGACCAATTAAAGTGAGAAGAAAAACATAAGCAGCAGCAGTCTGCTGCAACATAAAAATTGTGTATATTCTTTTCGGTATGAGCAAACTGTAACTCATACTAGAGCAAAATATACAGACAAGTGGGAGGAAAAAACCAAAATGAAATAAACTGACAGACAAGCTCATTTCAAGTCATGTGTAACTTCAAAACTACACATGTAGAGAGACAGAGAAGGAAGAAGTGTCTGCTTCGGTAACATTCATACGAATTCCTTTCCGAAGCATTGTGTGGAGGTTTGACCATGTTATTTTACTTTTAGAACATAACCATTTTTAAGTATTCCAAAAATAACTTTATTTATCTGATTGAATACATTTCTGTGCAGAAACGCTCTCTCTTTCACAGACCCCATTCACTTTGTACCAAGCTCAACAATCTCTTTTGCTCGCTTTTTTCTTTCCCAGCGAAATACCAGAGTGTGACCGTGTTGCTTGAGTTTTAGAGTTAAACTTCTGTGAAACATCACAATTTCTGTTTAGTACATTTTTCTGCAGAAATGATCCGTCTCGCTGACATGATGATTCTAATCCATCATCCACGAACCATCCACCAGATGGCAGACACATCAATGGGATTTTTTTTTTTTGGTTATATTTTGTTTGTTTGTTTGTTTTTTTGCTTTCGGCTGTCCCCACTTGCTCAGGGCCACCACAGCGGATCCAGTAGAGATCCACATTTGGATTTGCCACAAGTTTTATGCCAGATGCCCTTCCTGATGCAACTCCAATTGAGATCGGATTGGAACAGGTGTGCACAAACCAGCATGACTGCAGGTCTATGGGATATTACATAGGCAAAGTAAAGTTACTTTTTAGATTGATTTGGGGCATCAAAGGTCACCAGATGTGAAGCGATTTATGCTCATTTAATCTGGTGAATTAAGGGCCTTTCACACCAAACGCGAACTTTACCTCAAAGCGGTGCGCACCGCTCTGAAATCCATTATTTTAAATGGCCAGCCCCGTGCAGATAGGTGTAACTGAGCAAAGCGGCAAATGCCTTCGCTGTGCGCCGCTCAGCTGGGCATGCCCACCGCCACTAGGCGTCAGTGCAGTGCGGTCAAAGCTCAACCAAATTCAACGTTGACCGCGGCGTGCTGTGACGTATACGGACGCATCCAGCAAGGCATCCAGCCCAACACTGAAGGCAACAAACTGCAGAAGCTGGTTATTTGTCAGCATCTTACCAAACATGGCGACTTTCAGACTTGTTCTAGCAGTCAGAACAGAAAGACGGTGACGTAGAAAACTCCGCCTCCTCAGCGGCAAGCAGCTGTGCATTCTGTGCGTCTATAAGCTCAAAATGATGTAAAGTTCGCGTTTGGTGTGAAAGGCGCTTTACAAGCATTAATTGTTTTTGAGTTATCGTGTTAACAAACTGAAGGGGATTTGCTCATTTACCTATCTGTTCTATGCTGCATTTTAGAGGATACATGCCTCAGCTTGTCCAAAGCCTTGGAATAAATATGTAAATTTGTGTAAATTCATTAAAAATATGTTAGTTATGTTAGTGTGGTATTTCATCCTTTTATTTTTATTTTAAGGGTGTGCATAGCCTTGCAGCGACTTTCGTCACGGCCTGAAGTCTTTTTGGGTATGATGCAGCCAGCCTTGCACACTTGGATTTGTGTTTTTTTCTGCCATTTTCCCCTGCAGATCCTCTGAATCGCTGTCAGGTTGGATGGAGACCATCAGAGAACAGCTATTTTCAGATGTCTCCAGAGTTTTACGATTTGAGTTCCGGGCCCTGCTCAAGGACATTTACAGAGCACTCCCTAAGCCACTCCTGTGCTGTCTTTGCTTTGTGCCTAGGGTCATCGCCCTGATGGAAGGTGACCCTTCGGTCCTGACAGAGGTCCACAGCACTCTGGGGCAGGTTTTCTTTCAGGATATTGCTCAACTTTGTTCTGTTTTATTGACCAGGGCAAGTCCCCTCATCCCTACCACTGACAAACTGTGGTTGCAGAACTGAGCTTATACCTTCATAACAATTAATAGTTATAGAATTTCATCATGCAAAATAAGTTAAAATGCACTCTCTCTGTGTTACTATTTTCTCTTATATTACTAGAATTTGATCATTATTATTTATTTTGGAAAAGGGTGTGTGAAAGAAAAAGATTTGAGGTGCCGAATCCGCTTCTCGGTATATTAAGTACACAAAATACAGTGCTTTCTCCCAGAAATATAACGTCTGCCAAGATTTCATTCTGCTTGCTACTGTACACAAGTGAAAAAAAGTTGAACCAGGCGCAATGTGGCACCAACGAGAACATTAAAATAGTGCGCACGCCATCTGGCGGCACCAGAAATTTGCTGCATTTCCTTGGCGCTGGTTTGGTGTAATTTTGTAATCTTTTTATGCTTGCTAGATCTGTTAAAATTACAATACAACCAGTTTATGGTGGTGGGTATACCGGAGGAGCGGTTTCATAGGCACTGTCACTTTTTTGAGTGGTTAAATTAATGATATACCATTATATTTATTCTACTGAGAGCCAATTGAAGAGCTCTTTTCAAAACGCGATACCAAATCTAAAAAAAAAAAATGAGCTTGTGATGCCAATCTATAGTTTACCGACCCTATTCACTGCCTCATTAATTATTTATGCCAAACCATGATGTATACATGTTTAAAACGTACTGCAAATTGCAGTTTCTTTCCAAACCACAACAAACGCCACACCTGTTTTTTGGCTGAATGCGATATCTCCTCTCCACCAATCAGCTCCACACGTAAGTCTCCTTTCCTTTCAAAAATAACTTGCTTTAATAACTGTCACAGAAATATCTAAAATGTGGGGGTTTGTGTGTAAACTAGCGGACATTTGCGCTGAAATTCTCTGCTTTAACGAGCATTAATTAAACTCACACGGACCCCTTAAAGGTGTAAAATGTGTAATAATGTTTGATTCATGAAGTTTTTTATCCAGGTTTTAACATTCAAAGAACAGATTGAATGAACTGATTGAAATTAAATGGTCTTGGATCCAGTAAGATAGGTAGATTAAAAAGTATTTAGGCACAATATGACCCCTTTAATAATTTTTACATTTTCATGTATTTGATACTTAATGTTCAACATCTCCAAAGTCCCACATTTCTATGAATGTTTTCACAGATATTCTCCTGATTTAAGCATAATTTAT
>OMMV01225921.1:0-10757 GCA_900302635.1 Chatrabus melanurus | reverse complement strand
TCACAAAGGCCCAACTGGTATTGTATATCTTTTTTTTTTTTTTACTTCTATAAATAAAATTAGCCTTTAAAAACATTTTGTTTTCTCAGGGTGTTCAATTTTATATGTATGACCAATATATATTAATATATGAAATAATTTAGTTTGAGATATATATACATACTCATCAGGAGGGGTCCATGTACATTTTCACTCAAACCTACATTGTATACCCTTTGAGACTTTTATAATGACTTCACAGGATTGTACTGGTTATGATGAGTGATATGAATCTGACATTTGACTCTGAGCCTACATTATATTCAGGATAGTGTAGTTTTAGGTTACGTGTGCAGCTGGTCCATTATTGTAAGCTGTTATCTCCTGACACACTCTGAATGATATACCATTTGGACTCCTCAGAGGTGCAAACAAGATGAATAAAGTTGACATTGACCTTGTTTGCAGCGTTTCTTCCCCACCAAGCAACTGTTATGCCTGTATTTTTCAATGCAGCAAAAAAATTTGTCCGTATTGCATTTTATTTCTTATGTACCTCCTTCATGAGCAGCAATTCCTCTCTGCCCTTCCTCCAGTTTGATTTTATTTTTCTCAAAAATCCTTTTAGCATTCATTTCATTTCACATCTAACGAAAAGTTCAAATTTTAGCATCCTACAGTACAGGTAATATTGCCCGACCACACAACAGGCCAACGGTGTTAAACTGTAGCAGATTTGACTAAGAATGTGCGACTGAAAAAGGCACTTTTTAGAATCTAATTAGAATTTAGAATCGCTTCAGCACTTTCAAGGTGTCAAGCAGTTATTCTTAGAGGAAATACAAACAGTGTGGTATGATGATGTATGATGTCCTGGATCAACTCATTATTGTTCAATTGTGGCACAAAGCAGTGTACGGAGCAGACAGTAGCACAATAGCTCTGCTTATTCAATATCATTTAAGTCTGTTTTAGTTCCCCACCACCACAAGCTACTCCTCAAACTTTTCACAAACTAACAGATGAAACAGAAAAGTGGCACAATAAAGCATATAATGGTGATGTCAGGATCCATTGATGACAAATATATTAATATTCCAGTAGTGCTTAGTGGTATCTTGACCACTTTGGATTAATTATGTGCTATATAGACGGACAGTCTTGGGGTAGCACAGTAGCACAAACAAACCACCAACTCACTACACAATGGCACGATGCACTTGTGCCTTATCATCGTCGTATTTCAGCGTATTTCAGAAGAACCGCAGAGCACAGCGCACCCATCATGGTGTGCTCTTTTATCCGCCCAGCGAAAGATGAGTAGATGATATGCACTGTGCACAGCACAGGCTTAACCATATGTGGCTGACACAGAGCTCCATTGTAAGAGGAAAAATAAAATAAAAAAATTCTACAGTGTGCGCAAAAGATACAATTATTTCCCATGTTTATTTAATTCAAGTACAGATGGTGAGCACCTGTGCTGTGCCAAGTTTCTAAGCCCGCACAGAGAATTGAGATTGAAAATTACACCCTGTGTGATAGATGTTATTATTGGGTGTTGATGTGGAAATTAATTAAGACACAAATACATTTATTGAGCACAGAATAGAGTTTGTTTGTGCAGAGAGAAAGGTGCATCATGTGAGCCATTTTGTCTTTTCCAATGGCTGTATGCACTACCAAAATTATTTTAAAAAAGCATTTACTTCATGTGCACAAATTAATCAAACCGTGGATCGAATTGTATGTCGCGGACATGCAATAGGATATAAAGCGCAATAATTTTTTTCCCCCCTCTCTACGGCAGCCTTAACACTCCTTGGACGCTGTGCTTAACTTGCAAGTTGGGTCCTTCAACGGAGCAGAGCTTTACTTTTTCCTTTCCTTTGCTCTTATTTGAAGTTTTAACAACAAACATGCATCTCCACCTCACACAAAGTCTTTATGGAAGTCCGGTGGACTTTGGCCATAGGTGAGTCTATCATTACATTTGTTTCTTTTTGGCTGCTCTTGGTTTGCTCAAATGTGTGTGTGCACGCATCTGTGCACCCCTGTATGTGTCTCTCTGCTTGTAATAATTCATGTTGTGATGTAATAAGGGAAATACGGCTCTGGCCACATTGCAGAACTTTTGAACATGCTCAAATTGCAGTCTCATCTCACCAGGACGCATGCTCTTAATGCTGTTGTTCTGCATACGTTGCAAAAGGACTTGCATTTCTGTACAATCGTGCCAAAACACACATTTGTATCACATAATCGTGTTGCGAGTACCTGGTTTTAGTACAACTGCCACCCAGTGAGAAGGTCCCTAGTTCAAGGCCACTTGTGTCCCACTTTCCATGTACGTCTGGAGTTGTGTCAGGATGGGCATCCAGTGTAAAACTTGTGTCAAATCAATAGACGGATCCACACTGGATCTGCTGTGGTGACCCTGAACAACAAACTGGAGAAGCCAAAACAAATTACACAGATGGGCAGTCTTGGATGACATGCCTTTTAAATGTTCCATAGAAGTTGGGAACGCAACTGATAGAGTGACAAACCATTGTGGTAGTTCCCATTTGTAAAGAACGTATGCTCCAGTTGGTAGGGCATACAGTAACACCACCAGCCTAGTTATCAAAGTTTATGCCAATATGGTGGAAAAGAAAATCCACCCGACAGTCAGGCTTCAGATGCAGGAACAACAATGTGGACTCTGCCCAGTCCTTGAAACACTGATTGAACTTTACCTTGATAAGGGATCCTAGAGGGGGCATAGCAGTCAATAAATCCAGTCTATATGTGCTTTGTGGACTATAATTGCATGCCTCCGGGGATCTTGCGGGGAACACTGCACAAATATGGGGTGACAGGCCCCATGGTCAGTGATTTGTGATCCTTGAATGACCATACCAACAGTTCTGTCCACATCTTTGATGACAAGTCAACCAGGCCTGTGCTGAAAAAAAAAAGTATATATCTTTGGCCCTTGCTCAAACACACTGGTGTTTCCTCCTGAGGCCAAGTGAAACAGAGCTTCCGCTACATTTAGACAATCAAAGTCACATTCATTCTCACATATAGTAACAGATGGGAATAGTATAATGCTGTCGCCTCCACATGTTCCTGACTTTCATAAAGTACATTGAAATCTGTGAAACAGTGCCCCTCTGATTCAAGTCGGTCTATTCTCCGCAAATACAACATAGATGATCACAAAAAAGTACTCCCGATACTGCATTCACATTGGCAGTATGTGGCAGATGGTAACAAGGATGTTCCTTTGTTTTCAATGAGAGGATAAGTGAAAATTCCGTCACTGCTGGCTGTGAGAGCAGCAGCCACACATCAAAATGGTATGTGTTGTCAAAAGTTTAAAATTTCCAACTTTTTCTGCTTGTCACAGCAACAAAAACAAACCAGATTATGGACTAAGCCAATAGATTATTGCTGTGTGCCAAATTCAAGCATGTCAGTTGGAAAACACTTTCATAGAGGGGGTTACCTCCATTCCTTTCCCACATGTAGAGAGGGAGAAGAGGCATGTCGTTCCACAGAGAAGTATTTGTCCCAACTGCTGGTAATACGACAGTCATTTTCTACTTCATATATTAGAGAAACGGGCATTTCAGAAGAACCTAATTGAAATTCCATCATGACAAAATATGAAGTATTATGCAACAAGATGAGGATGTTATTACCTGACTACAAAGCTGCAAACCATCAACACTCAGGAAACAGAGTGAAAGGAAACCATCATGTTCATCAAGGTTTAGCAAGTTATCAACAACATTCATATCAAAGTAAAAAAAAGAAACAAGAAATATTACACTAATTCTGCTATTGATCTCAGCAGCTTCTTGATAATCAGTCATGGAAGTAGGTGAGTTTTTGGAGAAGAAACAAAACAACTTTACTAAACTTCCATGAGACCAGCACTTTAAAATGAAAACTGTTAACATTATGGGCAACTCAAAAAACCCCTCAAAAAACTCAAAAACTCAAAAAAAATAACACCTTGAGCTTCACCAGAAGTGGAAAAAAGGCAGTACAAAGACTATCCATACAATGTGGACAGCTCAAAACTCTAGCGGCTATTTTACTGGACACAGACAAAAGTGCTTTACCTTAGTTGTCTGGCTGGATGTTGGGGTGAAATTGTGATTGGCAGAAGGCTGTGGTACTCTGACAGGCGGCTGTTAGGATGTGCCTCTGTTTTTCTTTTTGTGTCATACCTTTTAAACAGGAAGTGCGTATATTTGACATGCAAGTCAAAATACAAAGTGATAGCACAGTTTGATGTGAACTTAAGATTCTATTTATCAATAATTGTTCTTTACATAATGTTCTTTGCATCCGAGTTCCAATATGTGTATATTTCAGTGTGGATATTATACAGAGCTGCAGTTATTTATCTCTAATAAATTCATATTTGTCTTGTGATGCAAACCATATTATGCAAGCACTATGGTTGTTAATTAAAACAGCACTGAAGGAAATCTAATAACCTACACCAGATGGAATACAGTACATGAAATACTTTATCACATACACTGTTGAGGAAAAATGAAATGTGAATAGAGTTGGTGTCAGACGTAATGCAGGTGGTGTTTTGAACTATTGTGGTGAAAACACAGCTGAGTCAAAAGGCAAAACTCTCAATTTAAGTCATTTTATATTCCTACCATCACCTCTGGTCATGAACTTGTAGAAGCCAAAACCAAAGAATTCACAGGTAATAAAGGCTGAAATGACTTTCTTCCATAGGATGGATGGACTCACTTTTAAGACAGATGTTATCTGACAGCATAGTGTTAAAAAAAATTCAAGTCATATTCTTGAAGAAACAGACTCCACCTGAGCACCCTTTGATTTTTGTTTTTAAGTCTGTCAAGAAAGATAAGGGGGTTGTGATCAGTATACACCTGGACAGGGAACTGGCCAGCCGTCACATATACTTCAAAGTGTTGTAATGCCAAAACAAGGGCTAATGTTTCCTTTTCGATAGTGAAATATTTGGCCTGGTGCTTAGTCAACTTTTTGGAGAAGAAGCTGATTGGATGGTCAATTTCCTGATCCCCGTCCTGGATTAACACAGCTCCAATGCCCACATCACTAGCATCGATGGCTAGTTTAAAGGGTTTCTCAAAATCTGGTGCCATCAGTATGGGTAAGTCATTTAGCATGGCCTTAATCTTCTCAAATGTTCTCTGACAGCAATCTGTCCACACATATTTGGCATTTTTACCCAGTAGGCTAGTGAGGGGATTTGCAACATCTGCAAAGTTTTTACAGAACTTTCTATAGTATCCAGCCATGCCAAGAAATCTCAACTGCTTTTTTGTAGTGGGCACAGGATACTTCAGAATAGCTTGAACTTTAGCTTGTTTAGGCATTACTTGGCCCTGCCCAACCACATGACCTAAATAAGTAACACGAGCCTGAGCAAAGTCACTTTTTGCTAGATTCACTGTCAACTTTGCATGGGCTAAGCGATCAAGGAAAGCACAAATTCTCAGCAAATGCTCCTCCCAAGTGTCACTAAAAATCACTGCATCATCAATATAGATTACACAGCCTTCCAGACCTTGAATTATGGCATTCATGAGACGCTGAAAGGAACTTGGTGCATTTTTCAACACAAAAGGCATTACATTGGAATAAACCATCTGGAGTTACAAATGCTGAGATTTGCTTTGCCCCGTCTGTGAACGGCACTTGCTAGTACCCTTTCAGTAAGTCAAATTTGGTAACATACTTGGCACATCCTATTTTGTCTATACAATCATCAATCCTTGGTATAGGAAATGAATCTGTTTTAGTCACAGCATTGACTTTTCTGTAGTTTATGCATAAGCATGGTGTGCCATCAGATCTGGGTACCAACAAGATGGGTGAACACCATTCACTTTGGCTCGGCTCAATTATGTTATTGTCTAACTTGTATTTGAATTCTTTGCGAGTCAATTTTAATTTGTGTGGATTTAGCCTATATGGATGTTGTTTTATGGGTTTGGAATTACCCACATCTATATCATGGCAAGTTAGATTGGTTCTCCCAGGAGTGTCACGAAAAGATATTCATATTCTTTTATTAGATTGATCAAGTCTTTCTGATGCGGTCCCAAATGTGACACTTTTGAATTCAGATTGGCTAATACCTCAGCATTATTCAATGCCGGACCATATTGGGGATCCTCAAAGTGTGACTCAGACTGACATTCACCACCGTTCTTTAAACACTGTGTGTCCTGTCTGAACTCACTTTCTGTAGACACATTTTGCACCAGGTTTACAGCCTTTGAACTTGCATTCCTTTCATACTACCCTTTCAGCATGTTAACATGACACAACAGTCTACCCTTTCTTCTGTCAGGACTACACACAACATAATTCAGATCATTGACCTTTTTGTCAATTGTATAAGGTCCAAGATACCTTGCACGCAAGGGTTCACCAGGGATAGGCAATAAAACCAAAACCTTATCACCTGGACTGAAAGTACGCTCTCTTGCTTTTTGGTCATACCACAACTTCATTTTGCTCTGAGCCTCCCTTAGGTTACTACGAGCCATTTCACATGCTTGGTACAACTTATATTTGAAATCCGACACATAGTCCAAGATGTTATGACTAGGGTAATCTTCCTTAAGCAACTCTTCTTTTACAACCTTTAGGGGCCCCCTGACTGTGTCCAAAGACAAGTTCAAAGGGACTAAATCCCTAAGACTCCTGTACTACTTCACGATTTGCAAATAATAACATGTATGCCTTCATCCCAGTCCTTTTGGTTGTCCAGACACACTGTTTTTATTAAGTTCTTCAAGGTTTGATGGTACCTTTCCAAGGCTCCTTGAGACTGGGAGTGGTATGCAGAGGAGGTGTAATGTTTGATACCCAATTGAAACATGGCCTTTTGAAATGTGCTTGATGTAAAATTTGTACCCTGGTCAGATTGAAGTTCTTTTGGCATGCCAAAAAGTGTAAAGAATTTTGTAAGTGCCTTAACAATTGCTTGGGAGGTAATTTTCCTAAGAGGAATAGCTTCTGGAAATCTTGTTGCAGTACACATAATTGTCAGCAAGTAGTTGTAACCAGATTTGGTCCTTGGTAATGGGCCAACACAGTCAATGATAACTTTACTGAAGGGCTCCCCAATAGCTGGTATTGGTTTCAGAGGGGCAGGCTTTATTTTCTGATTGGGTTTCCCAACCATCTGACATGTATGACATGTTTTTATGAAGTGAACAACATCTTGCCTCAAACCTGGCCAAAAGAAGTGCTGCAGGATTCTATCTTGGGTTTTATTTACACCCAAATGCCCAGCAATTGGCAATTCATGGGCCATACTCAAGATTTCCTGCCTATAACAGCTAGAAACTACAATTTGATACACCACTTTCCATTCATCATCAGCTGGGACTTCTGGGGGCCAATATTTTCTCATCAAAACCCCAGACTTCTCAAAATAACAAACAGGGACAGTTTCTGCCTCTTGGGTAGCGAGAGCCTTTTTCCCACAGATCCTGTATTTCAGGATCAGCCTTTAGAGCATGAATAAGGGCGTCCCTTCCACTTGGTAACTGCCCAACACTAATATGCTCCCTCAGACCAGGGTCCTTGCCCTGTGCCTTCTGTGGCTTCACAATGCCTCCCTGGGGCCGAGTAGTGGGGCTACTTACTATCTTGGCCAGGTCCATCAACTAAATGACCAAAGAACGTGTCCTTGAGGGACACCAATTCATCCCCATCTACATCTTCAAAACCCTGTATTGATCCATCTTTATTCTTTTTGGCCATGGCCCTCGTTACCACACAGGCTGGAAACAAATTTGGGATTTCTTCCCCTAACAGCTCTGTATCCTCCCTCGTGACCGGTGGTTCACAAACATATGGAGCAACCATCACCTTATCACCAGCAAGGTCATTACCAAGTAGGAGGTGGCCTCCCTCTATTGGGATCTTCTTAACCACTCCTACAAAAACAGGCCCAGCAACAAAGTTGGTTTTAAGGTACACTTTGTGCAGAGGTATTACCACATAACCACCTTCCACAATAACATTTGCATGCTCAGAAATTGCATCTGTCAGAGGCACAACACCTTCAAGCAGCACTGTCTGTGCTGCACCAGTGTCTCGTAACACAACAATAGGCTTCATATCGCCTGAATTTTCAAAACAAGAGATGCTGCCTTCTGACATGAAACTGACTGCTTTTTACAAAGGCCCCCTGGCAAATCTTTATCAATGTCCAATTTTCACTTGATAAAACCTACAGGTTTGCCCGCATTTTTCCTCTTCAGAGTCCAACAATCAGAGATCAAATGACCTCTCCTTTTACAATAAAAACAAGTTGGACTTTTATCATCTTTTGGCAGTCTGTGCTTTAGGCATACTTTTGCCACTGTTCACAGGAGGAGGATTCCCAATGTGGTCTACATTCCATGATGGCTTTCTACCTGGATTATATGGGCCTAATTGATACTTCTGGAAGGTGTGCTTGTGCGTCAGGGCATAATCATCTGCCGAAACAGCTGCTTTTTGCAGTTCGTCAACTTTTCGCTCATCCAAATAAGTTTTAATTTCTTTACCAACACCTTTTGAACTCTTCCAAAAGTATCAATTGCCTAAGGCAGAGGTGTCAAACTGATTCCAGAAAGGGCCAAGAGGGTGCAGGTTTTCTTTGCAACCACCGATTCCACCAGGTGATTTCACTGATTAACATCACTTTGTGCAGATTGGATGAGTTCATCATTGAAATCACCTGGTGACGTGGGCGGTTGTAAAGAAATCCTGCACCCTCTTGGCCCTTTCTGGAATCATTTTGACACCTGTGGTCTAAGACTTTCAAAGTCACTGACCACCTTTTTTGGCATGCACCATGTGTCAAACAAATTTTCTTTCTCACAAGCAAACTCCACATACGTGTGGTCACTTTGCTTTTGGTAATTTCGGAACTTTTGTCTGTATGCCTCTGGCACCAATTTTAAGCTTGCAGAATTATTTGCTTGACAATATCAGAAATAGAACTTTGCTCAACAGATAAGGCAGAATACACATCTTGTGCTTTTCCAATCAGAACACTTTGCAACAATAATGGCCAAATCTCTTTTGCCCATTTCATGCTCTGTGCAATTTTTTCAAAGTGCTGGAAAAACTTTTCAACCTCTTTTTCATTAAACTTTGGCACCAATTTAATGTTTCTTAAAACATCTACATTTTCTGGAGTATTACCCCGAACCTTAGCTTTATGTCCCAATTCAGCAAGCCTAATTTCCTTTTCCATCTCTATTCTCAGTCGAATTTCTCTTTCTCGAAATTCTCTTTCCAGTTGTGCCCGCCTTTCTCTCTCTTCCCTTTCCATTTCTAATTTCTTCATTTCCAACTGAAACTCAAACTCAGATAAAATTTTTGTCTCAGGTGAATGTCGCCCCATTGGTGATGCAGACAAGAGTGCCATTTCAACAAGCTTGGCTATCGCAGCCATTTTGATAACTGCTTTTCTTGATTTTTCCTCATACGGTATCTTCAATTCATTAGCCAATGCGATCAACTCAGCTTTCTTTAAGTTTTTAACACTTTGAGAATTAATTCCACCAGCTACAAAATCAGCAGCCTTAAGCTCTGCCAGTTTCCCTTGCAACCACTTCACCAAATTATATTTATATTATATTTGAAACTAATTTATAAGTTTTCCACAGACTATTCCAAAACAGTAGGTTGCTCCGGGACAAGCCCCCATTATTCCTGTTACGATTTAACATAATAGAAACAGCAAAGGCAATGGTTGGTTTGAAAGAACTGTATTAACAATAAAGAAAACGAAATCACCGTTCACAAATTATTTACAAAATGCTTACAATTCTCAAGAGAGAAATCTGACTGGCAGGAGACGGGGCTAAAAAAGTCCACCGGAGGAAGTCCTTGGTCCAACATGCTGTAATAAAGTTCTCTTTCCGTCAATGTGTTCAAAAGAGTGGCGATGGTAGCGGTTAAAAGTATACCTTCAAACGTCCACACCAGTTGTCTATATGTGGAGCGACTTCTCCATTAATCATTGCCACACCACCCGCCACCTTATTTGCAACCCCACAGGCTGCAAAGCGCTGCTGAAGCACGGAGTTGCTCCGCACTGACACTCCAGGCAAAACCTCACTCCCACGTTGATGTGAAGGTCACCGCAAACTTGCTCCAAACTGGCGCCTCGATTTCTCAAGTGCACAGCGATTCATGCCGCACAGCCAATCATCCCGGTGTGCGGATACAGCATTCCACAGCGTACTGCCAAGTGTGCGCAGGTCCACACAGCACAGCCAAGCGTACACAGGCGCCTGTGATCAGTCAATCAGTGAACCCTTGCCCCGCCTCTCCAGCCATATTTATACTCGCAGTCCAAGCATATTATGGAAATGCCTGGCTTTCTCCGGTATTATTCAATCTTCAAAAAAAGTCCAGAACAGTTTTAATAATAAAATTCTAGCCTCATTACAATATATATATCCTCTTCTTTCGGCTGCTCCCGTTAGGGGTCGCCACAGCAGATCATCCGTCTCCATCTCACCCTGTCCTCTGCATCTTCCTCTGTCACACCAACCACCTGCATGTCCTCCCTCACCACATCCCTAAACCTCCTCTTTGCCCTCCCTCTTCTTCTCCTGCCTGGTGGCTCCATCCTCAGCATCCTTCTCCCTATATACCCTGGGTTCCTCCGCTGCACATGTCCAAACCATCTCAATCTCGCTTCTCTGACTTTGTCTCCAAATCGTCCCACCTGTGCTGTCCCTCTGATA
>OMMV01225920.1:0-10280 GCA_900302635.1 Chatrabus melanurus | reverse complement strand
CTCTGGATCAATCGTATTTAGAACTTGTTCGAGACGTCGTTTAGTAGTGCTATGTACGCGGAAAAATCCATTTGTCAGTGATAAGCCGCTAAACACACGCTATTTCCCGTGATACCAACGCGTAACACCCGTCCGATGACCGTGCTCTGCCCATGACAGACCGCTAAACTTTCGCGTCTTACCGCGTCTCCCCAAGTTTTAATCACTGCCGGAACACGGATTATCACGTGTGTTTCACGTGTGTTGCACGTCTTTACCACGTGTGCCGCCCGTGGTTGTCCGCGGGCTATAATTTTGAGCAGTTCAAAACTTTTTGCCGCGTCCGACGCCGTTCCCATTTTTCCCCGCGTCCTGCCACGTCTATAAATCGACTGTAGCTCGTCTTAAACTCGACATCAACGCGAACAACATCGTCTGCTTCACGGGAGACCACTTTTTGACGGGTTTTGGCCGTGATTAAGCCGTTAAAGCGCTGTGTGACCGGGCCTTTAGCATTTTCTTGGTTTTGCAAATTTCTATCAACATTTTATCCATAATTATTCTTACCATCGCAGCTCCATTACACCGTCTAACCCCCACTCATTCTTAATTTCAGTGGAACCAAGAGACTGAGACAGGCTTTCACGAACATAAGAACCGCTTCTCCTTCGTCCCCATTCTGACCATGCCAGATCCGTCCCAACAATTCAGTGTTGAGTTCAACGCCTTCGACATGGGAGTGGGGGTGATTTTGTCACAGTGTTCCATCAAGATCAACAAGGTCCATCCTTGTTCATTCTTTTCAAAGAAGTTGTCCTTGGCAGAATGTAATTATGAAGTGGGAAATCAGGAACTCTTAGTGGTTAAATTAGCTGTTGATCAGTGGGGACATTGGCGAGAGGGGGAAAAGCCAATCTTTCATTGTATGTACTGATCACAAGAACCTTGAGTACCTGGGTTTGGCATGGGTTTGGGCTTGGCTAAATTCCTGGCAGGCTATGTGGGCCTTAATCTTTACTCGGTTCAATTTTAACCTATCTTACCATCCTGGCTCCAGTAATGGCAAACCTAATGCTTTGTCTCAGCAATATTCTTATTCGGATTCTTCTACAGATAAAATCAATACATACTTAGCCATTTTCCTGTGAAAACATAGCCGTGTGGACAAGGCCTTAGTGTGCCATCCTGGTGTAGTCCATACTCTAACTTTCCTTCGTCAGAGATTTTGGTCACGGCTAAATGCCAGTGGCCATTTTGATTTTGTGTAAGTGGTACTGCTACGGAAGGTATATGCATCAGATGACAGGCTGGCCTGGCATTGACACGACAATTTCAGTGTATATACTGCATGATCGGTGACTAACGTATTATGGCTACACATGCAGATCATTCTTACTCAAGAAAAAAGTGATCAGGCTCTAAAGGAACCGAATGCTAAGCAATTAACTGTACCAAGTACAGTGAGTACATTAGTGTCAACAAGGAGGTGTCATTTTACTTGTTTCCAGAGGAAAAAACAAGGCATTGTGCTATTTTTTTCATAGCTGCATTAGTTAATTTGTTAGTACTGTGGTAGTAACATTAAATCAACACATAAATTCACCCATTCTAGATTTGATGAATGGTTCCAAAATCTTAGGAGAGCTGACTGGATGGGAATGACATCAGAACAGCTGAAATGGAGAAAAGTCTGCAGCGATCATTTTGCCGCGTCACAATTTAAAAATCCACTAGATGGGTAAGTTCAGTTCAGTATAATTATGTTGGCGTTATAATATACTTAATATAATAGTGTTAGAATTGTACTGAATTCCCACAAGAGGGTGGTATTATCTAGGTAAATGAATGGAAGTGTCAGTAATGATACATAATATATGTAAGCTTAAATATGTATGGCTCAGTGCCAGAAATATTGCTGGCAAGACAAAATAAACATTCGGAATCATAAAAAATATGAACCTATATGCATTGTTGTTGTTATTAATAAACTTAATTATACTATGAGGCTACCGCTTCAAATGTTCACTCTTTACTTAATACAATCAGTAATAACATCTATAGGTGAAATGCCTATAGGATGATCACATGACAAAGGCGAATAGATCTACAGCATAACTTACTATAAAATTCTATTTTAAAAAAGTTTTCTTTATTTATACAGCTACATATTGTATTGAACCTTCAGCTATTATATCATAACATAGTTCAGTGTGTTTATTTCAGATATAAGGTCACATGATGGGCAGTGTGCACACTCAGCAGTGTTCTCAGTCAAGCTGTGTTGCCAGTGAACAACACTATACGCTGCAAATCGTCCAGTGACAGGCTGTGCACGTACACAAAATCAAAATGGCGGCCATATTACATGATAATGTACAAGTCGGCCCTCTCGTCTTTTCTTCCTCTCTGGTCACGCCCTATTTAGGCGGCCATATTACATGATAATGTACAAGTCGGCCCTCTCGTCTTTTCTTCCTCTCTGGTCACGCCCTATTTAGGCGTCCACAGCCCCTCACTCCAGTGCCAGGTTTTCTTATCCCTGCTTTCTCGCCTTAGTTCTCCGTGTTTGTTTCCCAGCTGCCAGCCTCACGCTGCTTTCTTGTGCTCACCGAGTTCAGCTGGCCTTCATACGTGGTATGATTGCTCTCTGTGCTTTCCCCCTCTGCTTGTGTTCCTGGTTAACCTGTTTGCTTGCTCCCACACGGACACTGTTGTTTTGCGGACTGACTTCCTGGTGTATCCTGACCTCCTGCCCTGATTCAACAATTAACCCTTTTGCCTGTTGCCATTCGGAGACATTTATTCAAGCCATTACAGTTCCTGTTTGTGAAGAAACACAAATGTCTGCGAAATCCTGGAGGGACTGATTGTATTTGTCAATTACTAGGAACATAAGACAGTGCTACACACGGGAAAGGAGACATAAGCTCAAGATCCGCATCAGATAATTAATGTTTTATTTTCCAGTGGTGTTCATTTCACCTAAAATCAAAAACACTATGCAAAAATTTAAGAGGAAACCAAATGCTCCAGTGGTTCTAGCAGCTGCTGATGTAATCCAAGAGCTGCGTCGCTGTTCGTTGAAAAAGTGCTGACAGCGCACATGCAAATATGCTGCACTCGGTGCACTGGCTCAGTGCTGCTCCGTTAACTCCAGGGTTACTGAGGGATCGATTATTAGCGTGATTAAAGAAATTTTAAGTGCTCAAGCCCAAAGCCAGTGGTGTTGTGAGTAAGTCTGCCAAGTGTGGTCCCTGTAGGTTTAGTGGTTTAGGAGGAGTTAGTAAGCAAAGTAACAACATGCTCAACGCTGATTATATGGTAAGATATGTATCAACAAGACCTGTCGGGCTCTTCAGTACAGAGGTTGATCAGTTTGTTAATTCAGGTAGTTCATCACAAAAGATTTACTGCCACTGATATATATATATAATACATGCAAGCAACTGCTGTGGCAGGGTGGGGGAATCATTTTGTGAGCCTCCCAGATCTCTTGTTCAAATGAACATAGTTCTAATTTTATTAATAATATCAAGCAATAATGAAACACAAATCCTGGATCCATACTGTTTGTTCCAAGTAAGATTTTGGGTTTTAAAATGCTGGAGATTACAACCTTAGATTGGTTTTGTTCATTTGAGTAATTCTACTAACAGACAAGCAGCGGTGGCATTGGCGGCTACTACATCTAGGCTTTGGAAATGAAGGAAACTGACAAAAAAAAAAAAATTCAAGATGCATTTATCTTCAACAACAACTGCTCCTAATTTCCATCATGCATGTGACAATAAGATTATTCCCCGCAACAATCCCAGACATGTCCCGCAGGTGTCAGTGTCCAGCAGGTGACAGACAGGTCTATGGTGCATTACATAGGCAAAACAAAGTTGCTTTTTGGATTGATCTGATGTATCAAAGTTCACTATCTAATCAGTTTATCCTCATTATATAACCTTTTGATTTGATGAGGTACAAGATTTGTTGTTTTTTAGTTTAGAGGATGGACTCATTTGTCAATTTGTTCACTCACTGCATTTTACAGCGTCCACATATAGGCTTTTCAAAAGCCTAGGAACAGCTAACAAGTATCAACAGTAATACAAAACCCAACATGGAAACAACGCAGTGCTAATGCACCATGCTAATATTTTACTGTAGCCATAGCAGTCTTACTTAATGCACCAACAAAGTAAAAAGCTGACAGACCGCTCACGTGCATTTTTACAGTTTGTGGTGGCAGTAATGGCCGTCAGGTGTGATCAGCCTGTTTGGATTCACTTCCACAGGAACCAACAGCCTGTGAGCTAACTGCTGAGTCGCTAATGGCCACATGCAGTAATTAGCTGTGGTAGCTGACTAACAAACTAATTGGCAGTCAGTCGCACAATAACAGTGACCTCTGGACCCTTTTAGCATGTTTTAAAGGGATTACAGCTCAGGATAATATGATGTCAGAGCCACACACTGTACACACTGTGGTAAATGACAAATTGGACTGTGAGCTGACACCCGTCTGACAGTCTACATGTATGTAAAGATGTCAAACAGCAGTTTATTTGGTGCACTTACGATGACCAACTGTATACAAATGGAGTCGAGATTCTGCACGTTCTCATTTTAACAAAGGTGTCAGTTTGACTGATGTGAACGACCAAAAGATGGAGCTAATTAGTACAAAACATCAGATCTTCGTTGGTTAGAGCAACGGCCCGCTTAATGGAAGAGCGATGGATCAGAGCGGGCGATGAAAAATGAGGGATTCACTGTCTTCTAATAATATGATGCATCATTCTGACAGAGCCGTCTGTTATCTGTGATACAGAAGTTCAACACCATGTGGTGTCCAAACTGCACTGTAGTCAAATACAAAGTTCAACAAAAGTGGATTTAATCAATATTAAACAAAAGCACCGAGTAAGGCTGTGAGACTCACGTTAGAAGATTTAAGACAGAAAACCAACCATGTGAAATACAAGATTCTTGACAGGGTGGAAAAATAGTCTTATGGTCAGAACATGATCAAATGAATTCTTTAGCTCACTGGATTCACGGTACACATGGGCACGAAGCTCAGGGCTATGGCAGGCAGGGCAGAGTAAGTATAGCTACAATAAGAATATTGACGACTAGCTGGCACCCGGCCAGCATAGCCGATTCTTCGGGCTATAATGGGGAAATATATTTGACATTTTTTATAGATTTCCTTTGGTGACTGTTTTTTCTGCTTTGAATTGTATAAATCATTCATTACATAGAGTATGAATGTAAGCATCAAATGGGTGGGTTCATGTAAATATTAAAGACATTTATTTGGCCAGAATGATATATTTATTAGATCATAAAAAGGTGCAAGTGATAAAATGCTTCAATGCAAGAATGTTTATGATAAAAATGTTGTGTGTTGTTACTGTAGGAATGAATGAACCAATGTTTTATGCCATACATGAAACAACAGTATTCTGTTGCAGAATATATATATGTTTGTATATACTGCAAAATTAGAAGAGGAACAATGAAAAACAAAAAGGCTCCACTTTGTTGATTTGTTGATTCCACTTGATTCAGTCAAGTGGAGTCAACAAATTTTTTGTTGACTTTTTTGTTAAAAATATAAATGTCATTTTTGTTATAAACATGTATAAAAGTCCATGATTTTTCAGATGTTAACTGGCTTCATGGATGTGACTCATGCTAATACTGTCGTGCTTGATCTCGAGATATTGTGTGATCTTGGAATTCCAAAATCATGCATGCGAAGCAACACCTGGCGAATGCAAACCACCAGTCATCAGGGCAACTCATCATAGGTAAAATAGAGTACGTAGTAGTATAGTCTGCTGTAAAAATAAGTTCCAACACTTATTTTGAGGAATGTTTCTATAAATTCTGAATGAATTTGAAATATATCTACAGCGCATAAACAACTACAAAAAAAAAAATCACATTTGAAATAAATTAGTATTTGTCTTGTGAATATTTCTGTAAATTCTGAATGGACTTGTAATAAATTTAGAGCACATAAAGAACTATTAAAAAAGCTCACATTTGAAATGACAGCTGGGATAGGCTCCAGCACCCCCCGTGACCCTTGATTGGATTAAGCGGGTATCGAGAATGGATGGACATTTGAAATAAATTAGTACTTGTCTGTGAATATTTCTGTAAATTCTGAATGGATTAGTAATAAATCTACAGCAGATAAACAACTATTAAAAAAGCTCACATTTGAAATAAATCAGTATTTGTCTGTGAATATTTCTGTAAATTCTGAATGGATTTATAATAAATGTACAGCACATAAAGAACTATAAAATTTAATCATGTTTGAAATAAATCAGTATTTGTCTGTAAAAACAGACATTTATGAAAATTGAAATGGCAAGCCTGATCTATTAACAATGTTTTATTTATTTATAATGTGTTTAATTTTCTATTTAGGCCAGTGAAAATATTAACATGTATTAAGTGCTATAAAGCACTATTCACATGAGTCTGATCTATTAATAATTAATAATATTTAGGCCAACCAACCCTTAGAATAGCGCGCACGACAATACTAATGCTCCCGTGCTTGACTGCTTGACGGAACCAAAGTTCGATTCATTTGTTTCAGTACGCCGTGTTTCACGGTGACCTTCCTGTGTCGCTAGTTAGCTTGCTAACTCTTTGTAAGATGTCTTGTAAATCATCTCAGAGGTATTATCTGGTTATAAAAACAGGGTTTTTAGATTTAAAAGTGTTTATTACTTGCTAACCTTTACAAAATATAACAGAAAAAAATGCCAAACAAACATATTCGGTTTATACAGAAATACACCGCAGAGCGTATTCCGCCATCTTGGATTGTTTTTTTCGTGATTTTGTGATTTATTTATTTTTTCGCTGATATCACGCTACCTTCACTCTGATTGGCCTGTACGGTGTGATTTTTTTGTGCTTCATAGAATATTTATGATGATTGAATATTGATTAGGATGACCTTGATCTTTGTCAAAATGAACCCCATAAGGGCAATTCTGGGGTCACCCTTCCCCACATACCAGGTTTGGTCAAAATCAGTCAAAGAACCTGGGAGGAGCAGGCCATCAAACGGACAGATGGACATGATCTCTAAATTTTGACCCTTGACTCTAATGGCCGGAACCTTTACCAAACCGTAGTACTCTTCAAGAGCAATTGTGGGGTCAACCTTCATTCAAATACAAAGTTTGAATAAAGGTTTTAAAAAAGTTCAACCTTTTCAAATCCCTTGTTTTGTCATCTTCCCCAGTAATACTATTTTTTTTTCTATGTACAATATGTACATGTAAGCTGGTAATGAGTGCAGTAATGTATTATATGGGAAAGTGTGAACACCCTTATAAACTTTACAAAAGAATGTATTTAAAGAAGTAAATATGATGCCTGCAGCAAAATTACATTAAAACAAGAGTTTTTCTTCACGTTTTATCTGGTTAGGTTTTGATTTATTACCTTTAAAAACCAGTAAAACTAAAATTGTGAGGTGCAAAAAAAAGGCCTCAGCCTTTGCATAGAGGTGTGTTCGTTTGTTACAACTACAGCTGTATAGTGTTGTTGTTTTATTTATTTTTATTTATTTATTTATTTGGGGGGTCTCATAAAAAAAAGTGGGTGCAACAAAATTTTAAGCTTATTTTATTCATTTTATTGTATTGTTTACTTATGGGAATATTGATATGTAAATTGATGTAAAAACACTTTGAAATGTATAACCTGCACAAGAAAACAGTAGTAGTAATAGTAGCAGTTGCAGTATGTCAATACACTGGCATTGCGTTCAATGCGGAAGATTCCCGGTTCGAGGCCACCCCTGCCCACTCACTCTCCTTGTAATGCGGAGTTGCATCAGGAAGGGCATCTGGCGTAAAACTTGTGCCAAGTAAACATGCATATCACGATCGGATCTGCTGTGGCGACCCCGAGTTAAAATTGGAAGAAGCCAAAAGAACGTACTTTTATTATTATTTAAACACGTTTGATGCAGGGGTTGTAAAAATCTTTAAAACTTGTTTGTCCAGGGACGTTCAAACTTCTATACAAATATAATGCCCAAATTCTCAAATCATTTACCACCTAACAAAGTGAACAAACTGTTCACTGATGGAATTTCCTTGGAAACAACACAATTTATTGCCTGCTTCAAAAATATGAATTCCATATGATGGTTATGTTGGGATGCAGTTACCGTATTTTCCGGTCTATATGTCGCACTGGAGTATGAGTCACATCTGTCCAAAAATGTGTCATCAAGAGGAAAAAACATATAAGTCACATCTGTCTAAAAGCCGCGTTTATTTTTGAAAAGTGGTGCTACTACTTCATGCAACAACAAGCAAAATGAATTTGATTGGTGCATTATTTATTTATAAGGCAAATACCATGTTAGCAAGCAGAAGCTAACAGGCTAATTATTGTTATTGTACGAGGCACCAATAACTCAAGAGTAAAAATGCTTCTTATCAAGCATGAGCTCAACGTGTGCATGTTTACCTCACTAAATATAAATAAACGATTTAATTGATTACACATTTTTAAAACATTATAGTTAGCCTTACGTTAGCATAGCCGTCCTCCTCGTTGTCCTCTGGCTGTCCCACAAAGTGCGAACAAGTGGAGTGTCGAGTAGTATGAAGGTTATTCCCCCTCTTTATTCAAGAGCGTATGAAGGTTATTCCCTGTCTTTATTCAAGAGCATGGTCTTTCAGTTTGAGAGCATAATTTATTAATTTTACTTGTTCTTTATGATCCAGCACGTCTTCCTCATTCAGATCTTCTTTCTTGTTTTGTGGCAGTTGGCATCAAGCTTAATGGTGCATTACCGCCACCTTCTGCTCCGGAGTGTGGATCAGACAGTACCTCATTCAGATCAGCATACAGGAGCAGCTTGTCACACATGTAGACGGTGCCATCTTGTGGCCATAGATGATAATGCAGTATTTTTTTGTTGTTTTGTTTTACATATAATTTGCTCCAAAATATAAGTCACAGCACCAGCCAAACAAGTAAAAAAAAAAAAAGTGTAACTTATAGTCTGGAAAATATGGTGCTGTATCATATCTCAGTGTAACACAAATATTAGCAATGCATGCGCCTATTGGCGCCAGTATTATTTACGGCCCTTTTAAGAATCCATGTTCTGTATTTTTCACATCACCACCACCATCACCACCATCCATCAACCTCCTGACCATTCCATGCAGATTATTAATGAACGCTACAGCTCGTACTCCTGGGTGGCTGAGCTGATCCAGGTTTTTATAGCCATCAGCATCACTGTGTCCTTCCTGGTGATGGGATCTGCCTTGAAGCACACCAGTAAGTTCCTCTGTTCACTTAGTGTCCTCAACATTGACATTACAAAGATACTGAGGGCACGATCTTCCACCCGGCACAAAGCGGCACACAGCACAAGTGTCATTGCTAGTGTACAACCGAGACAGTTGTCATTTTCACATGCACAGCACCCGTTTCATGTCAGCAGGAAGTTTATTTGCATTCATTTGTGTGTCTATGGATGTGGTGGTCCAAAAATTAGGTGTGGTCAGGCGCAGTACAGGTGGTCTAAAATTGAATGCACAATTTTTTTGCTATTTACACAGCACAATTTTCAGATACGCCACCTCACACAGATTCACGATGTGCATACACTGTACGCATAGAGAGGGGCATTAGTGTATCGTACTACAAAATTTTATTCGGGTTTTAATATTTTGTTGTTACAATAAGTAACAACAAAATAAAGTGAAAACTAATTTTACCGTAGTTTTACACTGGTTTTTCTTCCTCCTCGGGTTGGCAGGCAGACAGCACCAGGATGGGGCTGGCCACAGTGTCCAGGTAGTAGGATATAGAGGAGATCAGGTGGTTGGAAGAGGTGCAGGAGGTGTGGTGCAAAGAGGAAGGGCATCCGGCGTAAAATTTTCCAAACCAAACATGCAGATCACAAATCGAATTTCCATACCGGATCGGTCGAGGCCCAGGTTAACAACGACCGCCACCGGTGCTGTTGTCCGACAGGGTGCCAGCGGAAATTGGGCTACTGTTGGGTGAAGAAGAAGAAGAAGAGGTGGAAAACCTCTCCGAAGGCAGCGGGAGAGGAGACAAGTTAGAAGTGTGGAAGTGAGAGTCGGGATTTTGAATGTTGGGCGCATGACTGGTAAAGGGAGAGAGTTAGCTGATATGATGGAGAGGAGAAAGGTAGATATACTGTGTGTACAAGAAACCAAGTGGAAGGGTAGTAAGGCCAGGAGCATCGGCGGTGGGTTCAAACTGTTCTACCA
>OMMV01225919.1:0-18339 GCA_900302635.1 Chatrabus melanurus | reverse complement strand
GCGAATAAAGCAAAATTTAAACTACAGTCAAACTTTCCAGGGCGGCACGGTGGCTTCGTGGTTAGCACTGTTGCCTCACAGCTAGAAGGTCCCAGGTTCACTTCCGACCTGGTCCTTTCTGTGTGGAGTTTGCATGTTCTCCCCATGTTTGCGTGGGTTCCCTCCGGGTGCTCCGGCTTCCTCCCACTTCCAAAGACATGCAGGTTCGGTGAACTGGTGACTCTAAATTGACTGTAGGTGTGAGTGAGAGTTTGAATGTGTTTGTCTGTCTATATGTGGCCCTGCGATGGACTGGCGGCCTGTCCAGGGTGTGCCCCGCCTCTCGCCCAATGACCGCTGGGATAGGCTCCAGCACCCTCGTGACCCTTAATTGGAATAAGTGGGTATAGAAAATGAATGAATGAATAAAAATTTCCAGGTTTACAGTATTTAAGTAACTCACGAATCACTCAAGATCACCATCACTGTCAGTGCTATCTTCGTTGTCATCATTGTTTTCCACAGAAGTTCACACACTTACACAAATCTGTACAGTTATCCTTTGACTTTGCACAGGAGCATTTCCTAGATTCACACCCAGTTTTACAACTTTTACTTTAACTTTGTTTTATACTTTAGCTATTTTTTGAGTTCCGCTTTAGTTTCTTAGCCACTGCTCCTTTATTTTATACCTTAGTGTTTTCTGAGTTCTGCTTTAGTTTTTATTCACTGACTTTGTGTTTAGTATTTTTTTATACTCAGGTTTTTGTTGTAGTTTGTAGACACGCCTACAAACACACAAACACTCTGTTTGTGTGTTTGTAGGCGTGTCTGTCACCTGTTGTTGCGCACAGCTGATTCACGTCACAATCACCTCTCCTGTAGCTTGTCTCCTTGTTGTGTCTCACTATTGAAGTCCGTCACAGTTTTCCTTCAGTTGGCGGATTATTCGTGTTAGTCTCGCCCTCGTCACGGTGTGTTCCTCTGACTGCTTGGACTGTTTGCTGCTTTGGCCTCAACCTTATATTTTGGTAATAAAGTCATTTATTATTTCATTGCTCGTGTGGTACTGTCTGCATTTTTGGGTTCATTTAAATACAAATCGTAACAGACGGTGCATCTATAAACGGAATCATAGCCCTTCTGTGGGTCGCTGCCTGATAGTTGGCACGCTTACAGTGTTGTTCAGGTTTTTTTGTTGACCTGGAGAAAATGCGGTCTCATTATTGGTTAAAAAGCGCTTTCAGGTATTTCCGTAATGCATCCGGAATGGGCCGAAAACATTTTCACGCATGTTTTTTAGGGCTAATAACTAAATTAATTTGAGTTAGGTAGTTGTGAACTTTTGTATTTAGACTTCAATAAACACAATCTATGTTTTGGGAAAAAATCAAGTACTTCCATGATTGCTGGACCGAAACAAAACGATACAGCTTACAGCTGACGGCCTAAAAGCCAACACAAAGTGAGAACATGAGGGACTGTGGATGCACTGTGAAAGACTTTGTGTCCTGAAGGTTTTTTTTTATTCTTCTGACATATAGTTGCAGCACAAACAAAACTTTCTGACCTTGTGACCTTACCCCTGGTGCAATGCATTCCTGGAGCTTGTCTAACCCCATGCCAAGTTTGTTGATTATAATCCCCAGCTGTTTTCACTTTATCCTGCAGACAAACACGCAGCTAAACGCTGGACTGTGCACCGCATCAGTCACGTCATACTCACCGCTGTTTTTAAACTGAACAAATTTCACTCTAGCTATTCTTAGTTCCACCTACTCTGATCAACCACAGGTCCATTTGGTTCCAAGTAAATCAGCACCGACCTGTGATATGAGTCAGACATGGTTCTATATTCTATGAAGACTGTAACAAACCGAGGTTAGGTTTGCTTCTATTGCCTGGGGTCTCAGCTTATAAACTTACTATTAGGTCCGGTGACAAGCTACATGTGGAGGTATTGTGCTTGTCCATATGTGTTCTTCTGTCCACGAATGAAAAAAAACAACTCAGAGTTTGATCTGATATGGATCAGACTTGGTGGAATGATTGAGGGTCAGCCACGGACAAAGTGATTTGATTTTGAGAAAAATGGTCACAGGCCAAGGTCAAATTTTGAGCCTAATGCCTATATGTGGGGGATATTTGGAATGGGTATTCTAAGGAATTTGTTAAAGATACACCAACGGTTACTATGAAACACTAATATGAAGTCACACATCAGCTGTTGACATGACGATGACCTTTGACCATGGTGACCCTGTTTAACTCAGACAGTTTGTAGACAATATGGATTACCTGTGGTAGAAGGGTTGTGTGTTCATCAAGGATGAAGTGATTCAATTTTGGACAGAACTGATCAAATGTTAAGGCCACACAGAACCATATATTATGGTATCGGTGAATCACAAAAAGCTCATTTGCATGACTCTGGGTCAAAAATGTAAGGTGTAAGAGAACCAACATTTTCCAACAGCAAGCACATGGTTACAATGGTGAGAAAAACTCCCTATTACCAGGAAGAAACCTTGAGCAGAACCAGATTGTGTGGAGGGGCCATCTGCCATAACCTATTGGGTTTAAATTCATAAAGTTTATCTGGAAGTTAGCATCAGGTAGACTACTTTTTGCAGTATTATGGCCACATTAATGAAATGTGTAATTACCTGTTTCACTTTGGTTAATTAACAAATGTTAAACTGAAGATCATTAAATGTTTTGGAGACAATGCAATTCGACAGTTGTATGATAAGCGTGTTGTGTAATATCTGACTTAATCACCTGAAGCATTAATTTCAATTTTATTCTAACTGCTTCTCCTTCTGTCGAAAAGGGGAAAAAAGTTACAACAGACAACACAAGTATTTACATAATGTAAACTCAATGAGCGTTTTGGTGGTTTGCCCTGCCTTCATGCCTTGCAGATAAACAGATTGGCACTCAGTCTCACTTGGCTGCAATACTGCTTGTGTTCCAGTGTAAGCAGCTCAAGTTGCCCAGTAACTAGGAAACAGCATTAATATTTTTAAATGAATGGCAGATAAATTTCTTTTCATTTGTAAAATAATAATAATAATGGGAGTGTTGACTGAAAAAACCTGTATACAGTGCCCCTAGTGTTTGCCTGATTTCCAAGGAAATCCTGGTGTTTTTAGAAATATGTGTTTAGAGGAAAAGTATGTGGACTGGATTCAACAGACAAGATGGGATCAAGACTTCTTTCTTAAGGGTAATCAGAAACCCTGGTGTGGATGTTGAGAAAAGATTTTAAACAGAAAGTGGACTGGATGAGGAATACCAATTGCATTGTGAGGGAACGTCAGCTATGACATTTTGGCCATGTGGTACATCCACGCTTCAGTGTTGATCCCAGCAACTGGAAAAGGCCAGGAGGACGGCCACTATTTGAACTGGTTGCAGCAGATAGATGGCTGCTTTCAAGAGGTGGAGATAGATTGATTGTCTGCCTGGATGGTTTCCATCCAGGACCCAAGACGGTTCCGTACTGTGGTGGATGTGGCACTACTGCATGCGTCTACCATAAAGACTCAAGTGGGAAGATAAAGTTAAAGATTTTAATCCATTGTGGTAATGTACAGAATGTTAGAACAGTTTTTGGCAAAGGTCAATATCACGACAGAGTGTTGGGGGACGTAGATCTCGGATCTTGCTGTCGGAAGAAGGCAGGGGCGGAGCTTACCGCCGGCGTCAGACAGGGACCGATTGGTTGCAGTGGGTTGGAGGAGGTAACGTCCAAGTCTGTGAACTGCAAGTATCAGAAAGGTGAGATAGAACTGACATTTTAGAACTGACATTTTGCACATTTCCTATTGGTTGAGATTTGATGGCTGAAAGGTTGACCAGCTGCTTCCTATTAGAGACTGTGTCTGTTATTGATGAGCTGATTCTAAGAGAATAGTTTGAAATCTGAAATATGAGTCTTTCTGGCAGGACTTACGCTACGCTGCATTTCCAGACGTGACCTGGATTGGATTCATTCACCTGACAGTGAATTGATTCACTTCATGGTATGAAAATATAATAACAATGTGGAAAACAGCGAAGGGGTGAAAATCCATATTTTTAAAAAGTCAAACTAAGCAATTAGTCTCATATTCATGTTATTGGACTTTGGAAGGAAGCCAGAGTACCTGGAGAAAAGCCATGCAGACATGAAAGAACATTCAAAGTCTACATAGAAAGGCCTCAGGTCAGGCCCTGTACCTATGGGCAGGTCGGACTGGACAGGGCCACAAATTGACAGTGCGTTGCCCCCCAAACTGGCTTGCAAATAATGTAAACAAAGAAATAAATGATGAATGCAGGTTTTCATAAATAATCATACATTTTCTAAAATGATATTAGAAAACATGCACATTTTCTAATATATATACAACCAACTGACATATATTTGCAGCTCTGGTGGGATTTGAACCCAGATTTCTCACACTTGAGAACAAGGCTCTACAAGGTTAGCCAAAGGGGAATCCCTACTAGTTGAGCTAGTAGGAACATATTTTCAGTGTGGGTTTCACAACGCTACAGGTAATAAATTATTAAAATTACACTCCAAAGGTTCCTGGTGTTCTAACTAATCAGCGTCTCTTGTTTACTTGGCGGTAACATTATGGCATGGGTCACATAGCTAGACATGAGAGACATGACACACAATAGACATGAGAAATTGCCTTTGAACAAACAAACAAACAAAAAGCATCAGAGCTGACAAAGAAGGTGAACCTGACAGTGAAACATCCACAAACGATGGCGCCAACATTAGCCAATAGACCCTATCGCATATAGCCAAGAATTGACCCAGAATGCATTGCATCGCCAAGTTCCGAATATTTTGGACATCAACTGAATTTCCGGTCTCTTTCATACAGTGAATGGTTTTGCTTTACATCGCTGGAAAAAATATGTTTTATTTCTACATATGTCTACGAGAAAGCTGCGAAAGTTTATCCAATTTTGGAAGATTGTGACAATGAAGGCTTGGAGAGGGAGCGACAGCGAGTGACTACAGCGTACAGCTCTGTTGGCGATCTAAACCGGACAGCTGTGCCGTGGACACCGGACTTTGAAACAGTTGCCACCGCTTCATATTAGTGATGTTTTTGCTCGCTGCTTATTGACTGGTTGGACAAAAGAAAGAATCAAAAAACACAAACGTGATGAGGGCTTTTGGATGCTTACTGAGCCTCACGTCGAACTCTTAGAACTTGGAGGTATCCAAGCCTATGAAGCAAACAAAGCCGTGTGAAGCCCGAAGCTGCATCGGACAGCAGCAAGCTGTGCGCCACTTCAGGACAAGTAAAATCAGCGGGATGCGGTTGTCCTGCAACGTATATATTTAGTATTTATTACTTAGTTTGTCAGATCTGATTTACAATTATTAGATGTATGTTATGTATTTTTAATTCTCGCTTCCTGAACACAGCGTGGGGCAGCATGGTGGCTCAGTGGTTAGCACTCTTGTGTCACAGCAAGAAGGTCTGGGGTTCGCTTCCCACCCATGCCCAGTTCCTTTCTGTGTGAAGTTTGCATGTTCTCCCCGTGTCTGCGTTTCCTCCGGGCACTCCGGTTTCCTCCCACTGTCAAAAACATGCACATTATGGTCTGGTCCTTTCTCTGCCTTTGACCGAGGCAGCGTCTCTACATCTGGAGTTGGTCCCCGGGCGCCGGACTGTGGCTGCCCACTGCTCCTAGTGGTTGAATTGCATCTAACTGTAATCAGGATGGGTTAAATGCAGACGGACAAATTTCGTTGTATGTACAATGACAATAAAGACCCTTCTTCTTCTTACAACACAGCTAGTTGGAAGTATGGCTGTCCCGAAATCTCAGCCAAAAAAAGGCAAAAACAATAGTGCACCCCCTATGGTGGCTTGTAAGTGACTATAATGTTACTTTTAATGTATAATATACCATTAGCATTAGCAACATCAGCTAGCACAGCTAGCACCGCTGTTAGCAGTGCATTGCATGTAATCGCTAGTTGACTGTAAGCACCTCAAAGGCAATGTGCGAGTACTCGTTCTCAACTTTGAAGGAGACTTTCTCAGAACAGTGAAGAAGCATGCTACAGGCTAAAGGCTAAAGCTAACCTACAGATGCACAAACGAATGTACATTCTGTGGCGATTCGACTCAATGATAATGCGACGCCTTCAACTTTACTGATGTTAAATCTTTGGTAATTTATTTTATATACATCTGCTGTTGTGTGATAAGGTGTTAACTTGAATGTGTGAACTTTGCCTTTTGATGAGTTAGATGTAGTAGGTTAGGTCTGTGGAGGACTTTGTAGTTGTTGTTGAAGTCTTTTGTTGAAACATAATTTGTGATAAAATGTCTCTGGGTAGGGTTTTGGTTGCCCTCACGATAACTAGAACTGATGTTGGCCTGGCAGTGGGACTGCTCCACGTGGGCAACACATCACCTTCTTACTATGAGGTTACCTATTGGTTTGTACATCGTGTCATGTTATTGATTAACCAACCTTGCAGCTGGACACAGTCGTTACAGCAGCATGTATGTACGCTAAAATCAGTTTGATCACATCATGGCTCAGTCTTTTGAGTTTTGTTCTCTCTGAACAGAAAGGTGCTGTAACCAACAATGCTTCTCTAGGCTTGTGTCAAATTTTAACACTTTTTATGCCATAAGAAAACTTAAAGGTGAACAGAGGCGAATACGTGCTCACTGAGCTAAAGAGCATCATGTTTGTTGTCCAGAGTCTAGGTCCAGAAAAGGCAGATTTTCTTTCAGATCTGGAGCTATAACTTGAAGATTGATAGCTTACTTATTTGACAGCGTACTCCCTATTATTTGGATGTTTTGTGCATAATTGTGTGTGTGTGTGTGTGTGTGTGTGTATTTCAGGGCCCGTGACTTTTGAATGCTATTTTCTTTGGTTTTAGTTGAGTGTTTGAGTATGAATGTGTGTGTTTGTCTTGTGTGGTTTTCCGCCGGTTGTGGATGGCTTGGCTCAGCCTTATTTACCAGCTCTACAGCCAGCAGAATACAGCAGGAGGTGGAGCCATTTTTGTTCAGTTCATCAAGAAATACAACTTTATAAAGTGACACCATCAATATGTAATAGAAACAGGATCGCGGACATCAACCCTGCCCTCTTCAGCTGAAAGAAAATACTCAAAGTGTCGCTATGTAGACACTTTTGAATTCTCTTTAGCAGCTCGTAGTAACTTTATTATTATGTTACTAGATTGTAATATTATCATGATTTTTTTAAAAATGGTGACAAATTGTGAGAGCTTTGCTTGAGATTAGTTACTTACCAACTGTGGTTCAGTGTAAATAGTTTTCACTCAGAGATCTGACGCCGGCCATACACTACACGATGATGCAATACGAATGTGCATTACAGCAGGATTGTACAGAAACGGCCATTGCCCACCATTGCAACATGCGCGTCTTGGTGAGATGAGGCCGCAACGCAACAGTTTGAGCATGTTCAAAACGTCTGCGATACGAACCGGTGCTATATTCCCTATATTACATCATAATGGGCATTGTTATGTTATTACAAGCAGAGAGATACACACAGGGGCGCACAGAAGTAAAAATACTCACTCCTCTGCTTGTGTTATGGGCTGCATTTATATAGCACTTTTTCCAAAGCACTTTACAGTGATGCCTCACATTCACACACTCACACGCAAGGAGCTCAATTGCACACTGAGAGCAACTTCGGGATTAAGGTCCTTGCCCATGAGACATTAGTGACTGAGTTAAGGTAATTGAACAGAGGATCCTCTGGTCTTGAGCCCACTGCTTTAACCACTAGACCAGACCCATTGGACTTCCACAAGGAATTTTTGTGAGGTGGAAATGTCTCTGTCGTTGAAGCTCCGAATGGGAGCAGTCGAAAGAAAGAAAAAAATGAGAGAGAAAAAACTTGAATGGACTGGTACATGATGTCCAGGACACACGGAGTTCCGGAGTGTAGAAAATATAATAAATGCAATTGCCTGTGCACGACAAACAAATCGTTCCCACCGTTTGATTAATTCATGTGCATGTCATAAATACTGCAATAATTCTTGCAGCGCAAACAAAATCTATTCTATGCTCAGTAAATATATTTTTGTGTTTTTTGTTATCCACATAACCACCTAATAATAAAGTCTATCGCACAGGGTGTTATTTTCTATCTCAATTCTCTGTGCATGCTTGGTAATTTGGCACAGTGCAGACACTTCTCAGGTGCACATGAACTAATCAAAAGTGGGGAATAATTGTATCTTGTGCGCATTCAGTGGAATTTTTAGTACTCACTAAAATGAAGCCTCGTTACATATTTATTTCTCTCTCTCGAGCGCTGCTTCGACTACACATGGAACAGCCGTGCAGCACTGCACAGATAGAGGGGCACACTGTAATGTGTGTGCTGTGTTCTGTGGTTATTGTGCAATACACTCCTGCATTACGTTGATGAGGCACTGCATTACGTTGATAAGGATATCACTACGTAGTGTAGGGCTGGCTTCAGTCTTCCCTGACAAAGACTTGTTTGTGTTTTGGACCATACGCAAGAAATTAAAATGCATATTGCACTAAAAGAACTGTGGAGTTGCGTCAGGAAGGGCATCCATTGTAAAACTTGTGCCAAATCAACATGCAGATCCATATCGGAAATGCTGTGGTGACCCCGAGTTGAAATTGGGAGAAGCTGAAAGGACTTACTATTGAACTAAAAGAACTGATCCCAGAGCAAAATAAACACATCTTTTAAGCCAGTATAAAAAGCTGACTCCTTAAAGTGAACTTTTCTCTTACTATTTTCCTTGAATTATGATCCATTATGTCAGTGCATTTCCTTAATTTTTTTTTTTGCATAGTTTATGTTGCCTGTTGTAAAGTTGGCTTACAAAGGGCGTGCTAAAGTTAGCTTACTAGGAGGCTAATTCCAGCTGCCGCTGTTTTCAAATGCAAAACCAAAGAATGGGTCATCTGTAGCTAACTGGAAGGCTAACAATCCACCTCAGGAAGTGATGGTAACCTAATGGTAGTTTATAGACACAGTTGCCACTGGAGGAAAAGTGATATTTAAAACTCTACTGCTGTTGCTTTTTTTGGAATCCGACATTGCTGTCTGTGTCACTGGACTCCTGTAATGATAGCCAGGTTATGGTTACAAAGCCAGTGCAAACGATTACATAGTCAGTCAGTCAGTGTAGCATCCCCCCCAATCCTGATTGTATTGTACATATGTTAGCTTTGCTCTCCAGCCTTGCCCTACTTATCCTGCTATTGATAACACTCACAGGCTTGTTTTTTGACCTTGATTTTGCTAATCCTCTGACACTGTATCCACCCAGTTTAATTACCCTGTCCTTTGCTTTGTGGAACATCTTCTGACAGTAAAGTGTTTTTACAACTTTTACATTTGTGTCTTAGGGTTGGTTGGTTTTGAATCAATCCTAACAATCATGTCAACACGTTTCAGTAATGAAACGTGTAAATATGTAAAGCCTAAAGGTGAGACGCCACAGGAAAGTGAGAGGGAGCGAGCGGGGGAAGCCTTGAACAGGTTTAGGGTTACTGAGGTGATGCACTCAGTTACTCCCAGCAGGTGGAAAGAAGTCTGGTGTTTGCGGTTATGGGTTAGGAAGGTCACGGGACGCCTGGATTCTCTCATGCTAGTATTTAGTGAGGGTGCTGCAGTGTTTTTAACTTTGACAGGTGCTAATCTCTCATCCAGACAGCCATTTGACTGCCTAACTGACTGGAAATAGAGCGTCTGTGCATTTGGATGCACACTTCGCAGAAATCCACTCTATCTTGTTGACATCCTTGAACTTGAACTAAGAGTTGTCTGACACAACAGCTGTCAGCTTGCATGGGGACATGTTTGCTCTTCCCTTAGGACAGTTAAAGGCACACAATTATGTGTCGCATCTTTAGCTGTCCTAAGGATAAGGCATGTGATGCTGTAGCAGTGTCAACAAAAGGATGAATACACAGATGCAGCCTTTTTTACACCATGGTTTATGTTTTATGTCATATTCCATTGCTATTGTTTGGTAAAATGTGAGCCTGTCTCACTTTTTTGCCTTTTGTTAACCCCTGTGACGTGCACATAATCGATATTAACATTGACAGATTTTGTGAGCTTTCATTTACATTGAAACACTCCTGTACATGCTCGGCCACTGCAGGATTTACTGGTTGGATGGATTGGTGACACACAAATCATCAAGCCAGTGGACATGGATGAAAACTTTCTTGCTTGGCATAGATTAATATACTACTACTACTACTACTACTACTACTACTAATAATAATAATAGTATAATCCTAATAATAATTAATAATGAATACTTAATATAGCTGTCACCTCTGTGTTCTATCTTTATTAATTACATCCATGTCACTATTGACTGACCACAGTGATTTGGACAGCATTCAAGTATGTATGGTTGTGAGACTTGGATACTAACCAGTGACCTAAAGTGACAACTGGATGTCTTTGGTACTAGGACTCTTCCAAGAATCCTTGGGTACTGCTGGAATGACTTTGTGTTAAACAAGGAGTTACTTAGGGAGACTGCAGAGTATCACTTGTGTAGTGAGGGAACGTCAGCTACGATATTTTGGCCATTTAGCATTGTTCTCGGGGCATGATCCAGCAACTTCAAAAGGCCAAAGAGACACCTACCTTTCACATGGCTGCGGCAGGTTGAGAAGTGGTGATGGACTGGTTGTCTGCCTGGGTGGTTGCTTTCCAGGACCCAGGGTGGTTCCGTAGTGTGGCAGATGCGGGAATGCGTGGCATCGATGTATGGTCCCAAACCTGACCCTGACCAAACAGTGACTTTGTGTTATCCAAAATAAAACCTGAATGGTAATTGGGCTGGCAATCATCCAGCAAAGCAGCTGGAGTTACCAGTGATTGAGAGGTGCCCATAGCCAGTCAAAATCCAGATTGACAATGGGACTTCGTGAGTCTTGTCACAAATGTTTTTCCTCACCACTGTTGCCATTGTGCTTGCTCAGGGGGTGGGTAAGGTTATTGACCTTACCCTTGTGAAGCGCCTTGGGGCGGCTATGTTATGATTTGGTGCTATATAAATAAATTGAATTGAATTAACGTCGTTGCGCCATACATTCAGGATAGCTAACAACACAAGGAAATGTGTATGTATAATGCCATGTAAATTTACATATACCCAAGAACAGACTAGGTTGTGAGTTCATTCAGGTGGGATGTGTGTCAGAGTGTGATAACTCCTGCAACTTCTTAATGCCCAGGAGTTTTTAGCAATTCTGTTCATCTCATAACATACACACTCACAGATTACTTTATCTGGCACAACTTCGCACCTTCATCATTTCACAGATTTCATCCATGGCCCCTTCACTTCAGTGTCTTCCTTGCACTTATGCCACGTTCCATATACCTCGGAAGTCGTAAATCGCGACTGGGAATGACGTCACACCTGAGGTAAATGCCTTACAGCTTCCACACAACACCGCAAATCAGAAAATAAGCTGGATGCCTCCAAGATTTTGGAATATAGTACTGCAAAAATATGCGGTCCACTAAAGGTCCACCTCATGGAAGAGGACAGATGGTGCAGAAGTTACATTAGGGTTTTAATTTACTGCTTGGTTTATAACGTGGTGTATACAGTCATTGTTGTTAGCAACATCTAACGGATTAGCAAATATTAGCGGCACCAATTGATAAACAGCACACGTGGTATTGCACAAGCCGTGCAGCTGTGACATATGGTGTAAAAACACCACAGACAGCGGTAGATCAGTACTGTGTGAATGATTTATTAAACTGGACACAAAAAAGAGAGAAGTGCTAAAAAACAGAAAAAACTACAGCTTTCACTGCTGTTGATGCTCAGATCACCCTTCTTGGCTTGTGAACTCGGGGTATGTGGGGTTTGAACGAGTTGATGAGTTGGAATTCTGAATTCAGGGGGTGTTCCTGGGGGTGTAACTGGGACATTCCGACCTCTGAGTACAACTGTAACGAACCATTCATTACAACATCCATGGCCAAACGCTTAATCTCTGGTTGAGAGTCGTTAGACTGGACCCTCTTTCACACATGCACTGCCACCCTGAACTTGCTGTATCTCGACATTATCTGGAGGAACTGTATGTGAGAATGCAAAGGTCCGAATCAATTTGGCTGGACATTAAACAGACTTTAACCTGGCAAACCTAACGAGCACAAAGTCTGTGTAATGTCTGATTGAGTCCTTGTGTGAATGGCAAAGGTCATTGTCTGGAGGATTCATAGCGAGTGAGGGGACGTTTTAATGCAATCAGCAAGTGGTATGAAACCAGAAGAATGCAAACATCTGAGAGTGAAGAAGGGCAATTTTCATGAAGACAAAATGAACATATCGAACTGGAGAGATGATAAGCTTCTGGAACTTGCTATTAAGGCCCATGACAAAATCGTCTGTCAAATTCAAGGAATGATAAAAGCCATTTCCGCAGTGTAGTTTTTGCATCATGTTCTGCCTCCTGCACTCTCTACCCCTCGACGAAACCAGACGGAGTATTTCCAGTAGGTGAGTACGTGTCTGCCGCCAACAAGCTCCCGTTGTGTCCGAACCTGATTCTCTGAACATTGTCCCGAGTTCATATGAGAAAACAGCTTGAGCCTCATTCATGTCTAATATAATTCCGTGGCAGGGATCCATATTAAATTCATTGGCACAGTTTGCGTTTCTTGTTGGTCACTAATCTGCTTCGCACGCTCACGAGCACGACTCTTATTCCAGCCGTCTGTCAACAATTTTCTATGTTTTCTTTGCTTGTTCAGCAGAGACATTGACAGCCTAAGTACAAGTGCTATGTACGTCCATGTGCCACAGTCTCTCTGAGGTGACTGAGTTCACTGTAAAAGACAAAGACAGAGAGAGAGAGAGAGAGAGAGAGAGAGCAGAGCAGCCAGGGTTGGCTGACCACAGAGGAATTCTTCCTCGAGGTGTTCAGGGCCCACAGCTGATTGCGGCACATGGTAATTAGCTCACTTCCATTGACACAACCTCACATGCAAGAACACACACATTCATTCAAAGAAAAACACATCTTCTATGACACTTTTATTACACACATTTCCAGACGGGCTTGGTCTCACTATGCGCATACTCACACTGCAGCTCTGCCTATGTCCTTGGGGAATATACTGTAGAGCTGTAGTCAAATGACACAGGACTTTGTGATGAGCATGACGTTGCGTTGTGGAAGTGGGTCACGCAGTATGTGCAAAGAGCATTGTGTTTGTTTTAACGTGTGTGGACACCAGAAGAGTGGAGTCACTGAAACAGTTCAGAACTGTTTGTCAAACACATAAACAATGTGGCGCAGAACATCAAACTGTAATCACAAGACAATAAGTTTCTCCAGTGACTCATCAGCAGCATTACATCATAATCATGCCTGCTTGAATGGGTTCAGTGTTACATTAGAATCACTTCAGGTCATCCTCTGGCCACATATGACCAGTATTCATTGAGTCATTAATGCACGACCTACACGCTAACCCGCATAACTTACCAACCAGATTAAACTCACCAAACTAATTCAAGTGAAAAAAATGTATCGGGTACAATGTTCTTCCTGTTCGTGTGTACTTCCATGGACTTTATACCTTGTCTCAGGAGCCATTGGTCGTACAGTCTTGATTTTATAAGGTTCTATGTGCTCTAATGGAAAACTGTCAAAAATTGAAGCATTATTATCAGGTCAGATCTTGCCGCATGCACTGATACCGCACATTACCACACCCACCACCCCACAGTCCTGGATAGCAACCATCCAGGCAGACAACTGGTCCATACCCACTTCTGAAAAGTAACCATCTATCTGCCACAGCAAGGTGAAACGTGGGCCCTTAACACCCAGCTCAGAGAAATGCCCCACATGGCCAAAACATTGTAGTTGATGATCCGTCAGGATGCAAGTGATACTACTCTGAGTCTCTCTAAGTAAAGCCGCAATCTCACCTAGACGTTTGGGCCAACGTACATGAACGTATTTGTAAATGTCGTGTCCGCTGGCCTCCACTACCCTCCTCTGGCCTCTGATAGTCTCCTGTAGCCTCTGCTGGTCTACACTGATGAATGCTGACCGCGTCCAAAAATTTTCAACATGTTTAAAATTTCTCATTGTTTGCCGACGTACCTCTGGAGACCGTTAGAGAAAGTTAGTCTCCGCTATGACCAAGTTCCCTACACTAGCCTCTGCTAGCCTAAGTTACTGGTGTGATCGTCTACGCTGGCTAACTTTTGGGTGCTGCTTCCCACTGCCTGCTCAGAATCACTGGACAGTGGTGTGCCGACCCCTTGTCCCGTACATTGCCATGTTGACAAAAGTCCCGCCTGTTCTAATGGCGCCCTGGCTAATGCCCGCCTCCGCTGACCAATGCCCGCCTCCGCTGGTCTCCGCTAGCACCACGTTGTGGAATGGTGAGCTGCGTTAGAGGTTCACTACCAAACTCCGGTAATGTGATTTTTGCTGATGTTTGGCCAATTTTCTCGACTTTGCGCTACGTTCACCAAACGCTGGGGTAAACGTTATAGAGAGATTGCGCCTTAACTGTTCATTTGACACACATTCATTCCAGCAATACCTAGGGATTCTCCAAAGAGACCTCGTACCAAAGACATACAGTCTTCACCTTAAATCACTGGTTAGTGTCCAAGTCTCACAACCATACAGCAAGACAGGAAGCACCAGGATCCTACAGACTTGGACCTTAGTTCTCCTGCAAAAATATCAGCATCGCCAAACACCTCTTTCCAGGGACCTCATGAATCTATAAGCTCTTCCCAAGTGTCTTTCAACATCAACAGCCAAGGACCCAGAGACATGAATGTTACTGCCGAGATAAGTGAATCCCTCTACCACATCGACACTTTCAGCACACACAGATACACATATGATGGAGGAGTATGGGAAGTCATTGAAAGCCTGGATCTTAGTCTTGATCCATGACAGTCACAAACCAAGAAAATCTGACTCCTCACTCAGCTTCTCAAGTGCTGCAATCAGAGCGTCCATTGTATCGGAGCATCATCAAGCCAATGTCAGTAAACCTTTCCTCTCCAACAAAGGTACCGAAGCCGCTGGTCTCCACAACACAACCCAACACCCAGTCCACTGGGAAGAAGTCAGAGACTCTGCCTCCACACTGCACAGCACTCGCAGTACCTGTGCGTGTACCTGTGAAGCATCATTATGGTGAAGCTCAAAGACAACACAATTAACCGTCTAACCACTGAGGCCAGATAGCAGATTCTGGGCTTAAATTACTCAAAACACAAAGTTTCTGTTAACCCCAACTGAACATATGGAGCCCCATGGATGTTGAACATGGGCCTGAAACACCTGGAAAACATGTTTTGCAGACTACATTTTTGAGGACCTTGACCTTTGACCAGTGTGCTCCAAAAGATGATGGAGACACTCTCTGAAGGAATATTCCCACCAGGTTTGTTGAAAATCTGCTCAACCATTTCTGAGTTATTTTGTACATAGACAGACACACACGAGGGATTATATCAACCTGCTGCACCGCTAGCGCCCAAGGTAAAAATGGTTCGCTACGATAAGGACCATTACAAGGTGAAGGACTGCACATGTTATAAACTGCTTTGTCCCATGTAAAATGAAGTGAGTGAATAGACAGATAAATGAGTCCACCATTCCCTCCAGGATTTTAACATGATAACTCAAAAACAATAAATGCTATCATTTTGTATGTCTCAAAATGAATAGGGTATATAATGAGGATAAACTGAATAACATTTGGTAAATTTTGATGCACCAGATCAATCAGAAAAGTAACTTTTCTTTCTATAGGCAATATACCATGTAGCTGTCTGCCACCTGATGGACATGTCTGGGCTTGCTGTAGAGAATAATCTTATCATCACATGCATTAAATTAGGACAAGGTGTAGTTGAAGTTACAAGAAGCTTGAAATGAACTTGTCAGTTTCTTTCATTACCAAAGCCTAAGTCTGGTGGCCACCAAGGCCTCTGATACTTGTGATTTATATTGTATATAGATGCTGTGCAGTACATTTAAATTATACCATGTTTTAGTTTATTTTTATGTTACAGGTGGGCTATACTAAACCCACTTTCCCATCATTCCTGAATTGGTGACTGAATTGCCCATTATTCATCAGCCTGTCCTTCTGTGTAGTTATGTAACATATTTTGCATTAGTTTGTGTGATTCATCGACCTCCCTCAATAAGCTCACAACAATCAGGTAAAGTTAGGGCTCAGCTTTCTGCACTGAAAAGTCTGTAGTTCAGTCATCTCAGACATGCAAACATCACAGTATCGTAAAGCTTAGATAATAATACATTTGCATGAAATATCTCAGCTGAAATTTGTCCTACCGATGTGGATCATATTGTGTTCAAGTTCTATTTCGTCTCAGTCTAATGCATGTACTGCATGAACTTGTTAGCTCTGTAGCTCTCTGAGTCCCAGGTGATGTGTGTTGACCATCATATGACCGGATCACTGCTCTATAAAAACACAACCACATGATCTGCGCGCACGCACGCACGCACGCACACACACACACACACAGACACACACACACACACGTGCGCACGCACACACACCAGCTCAATAGGAAACATCACACCACTTTTCTCACACTTGACTTTGCAGGCTGCACCCACCGTTGACATAGCAACTCCTGATGAGCTGGACGTCACTGCCACCTCGACGACACCCATGTCTCCTCACAGTGTGCTAATTGTTCATGAGATTACGGAAACACATGAGAGAGAGAGACAGAGAGAGAGAGAGAGAGAGAGCAAGACAGATGAAGAAAGAGGGAAAAGAAACCATTTTTCAAAACCAAAAGGTGATAAAGTTAAAAATCTTTGGGCAACTTTCCATCCCACGTTGTCCTTTAACCTACACATTGGAGAGATTACAAAGAATGCCTTTTTTCTTTAATGGGACATGGCAAAGATTCGGCCTATTCTGTCCATGGCTGATGCAGAGACATTGGTTCATGCTTTTGTTTCATCTGGAATTGATGATTGTAATGTCTTGTTTGCTGGCTTGCTACACGCCAATATTATAGGTCTTCAGTTGGTTCAGAATGCTGCTGCTTGAGTTCTGATCAGGACAAGGGAATTTATTTTAGCTTCACCTCACTGGCTTCCTGTTCACATACAGTCTGATTTTAAAGTCATTATTAACGCATAAAAATTTAAATGGACTAGCACCCTCCTACGCGGTAGATCTTGTAAGGCCTTATGTATCGGCCTTTGCTCTGTGGTCTCAGCATACAGGATTACTGTGTTCCAAAGGTAAAATAAAGAAGTCAGCGGGTCTTATTGATAGGACAGCCTGCCATCTGAGATCAGACAGTCTGATTCAGTCAAGTCTCTTAAATCCAAACTCATGACACGTGTTCTCGCTAATGTAGAACCTACAATTTATGAATAATGTATCACTGTGACTCTGTTTGTTGTAATCCACCTGAGATGATTCTTTCTTATTAAGTATTTGGGGTTAAGGTGTTTTAATTGAGAGTCGTTTATATTAATTCAATTATTTCATATAATGGTACTTTAAAAAAAAAATATTACTGATTTTAGTGTTTAGGATTGACCACAGCAGTGTGTAACTGCTTCAAATAGAATCAGATCTTATGAACCATGTGTGTGCCCTATGGTGACAAAATTGTGTTTTTATAACTTATTGTATAGTTTTGAATGAAGTGTTTCATTTAGCAAGAGATCTGTGGTGTTGTGCTACTTGTGTGTGAAAAGAGCCCTGTTTTAAAAATCACTGCATTGTAAAAAAACAAACAAAACAAAAACAAAAAAATCCAGCGGTTTATTAAATTCCACGTCTAATTTGTTGGCCATGTTTTGCCACCTGTCCTTTCTCATTTATGCAGCTTTTGTGGTATTACTTTTATTGTGAATCACCTCACTGAATTCCTCATAGCCCTCTAACATATAACCCTTTTGCTCCACTTCATCATTCCTCCAATGGTGGAATTGCTGACCATGGTTTCTAGAATATATATATAAATATCCTACTCAAATTCCAGATGTTATTTTCACGGAAGACATGGCCAAAAAAGCATGTTACCATACAAATACTAAAGAGAACTGCCTACTTGACACAGATTTACCATACAGTACCATACTACAGGCACTGAATGGAGGTGGAGTGATTTTGGACAACTGGAAAAGTGCTGCAGATGTGGTGAGGGGGACAGCTAGGAAGGTACTGGGTGTGACATCTAGACATAGGAAGGAAGACAAAGTGACTTGGTGGTAGAATGAAGATGTTCAGGAAGGTATAAGAAGAAAG
>OMMV01225917.1:0-26877 GCA_900302635.1 Chatrabus melanurus | reverse complement strand
ACAGTGGTATGGACCGCACTTCCCGAGGCCTCTAAGGCTCGCTACGAGCTCCTAAGCTGCAAGTGCAAGAAAACTTGCAAAGGAAACAGCAAATGTTACAAGGCAAATCTCCAATGCACCTATCTATGTGCCTGTGATGGACAGTGCTATGAAAACCAGGCCGAAATCAAGAACCAAATAAAAGACTGCGTGAAAATCATATGGTGTGGTTTGCAAATAATTAACATTGGGGTACAAGCAGTTCAACAGATGGTGGCCATTTTGAATTCCAATATGGCAGATATCTCACTGAACCTCAAAAGAGGGGTTATCAGCTGAATTCACATTTCTATCTGATTTGGTGTTGAAGTTATAAGAAAATATTTGGTGATATATGATTCAAACATGGTGGCCATCTTTGAATCCAAGATGGCAGCCATCAGATATGCTTGATACTGAGTTCACTGGATTCCTTAACCCTGAAAATGGGGTGTTAGCCACTGAAATCACATTTCTATCTGCTTTAGTTTTGAAGTTATGGACAAAAATATATCAAATATGGCAGCCATATTAAAATTCAAGATGGCAGCGTTTCAGCGTTGGGTCCGAATCGAAAAGTGACCCCACTGGGTTGCTCTACCTGTCTGCCAAGTTTCATAATTTCTCCAAAATGTGAAATATTTTTTGACTTAGCCGCTGGACTAGTAGCAGGCAGAATGTTCGCAGCGTTTTGGGTTAGGTGGTAGGAGACTTGTGGGCCAAAAACTAGTGGGATGTGGGCTGATGGGTGAGAGACTACTTTTCTGTGTGCTAGTGTCCTGTCTGGGTGCTCAGACAATATTACGTAACTGGAATGAAAGGCATCAGTGGATGCGATGCATACCCTGCGTCTGCATATAATCGATGTGTTTTCAGACTATAGTGACGTCATTGTGATGTCACTCATAATACATAATGACAAATGATCACTGATCAATATAAGCTTTGGATCACCTTTGTAGCCCGATTGGTTTTGACGATTTCTTGGAAAATGTGTTTTTGGGACTGTATTTTTGACAGTCTTGAACTTTGACCGATGTGGTCCAAAAGTTAATCATCTGGAAACACTCTACAAAGGAATATTCCAACCAAGTTTGGTGAAAATCTGTTAACCCGTTACTGAGTTATTTTGTATACAAAACAGGACAGGAACAATTACAATACCTTGGGTGCCAGTGGTAGCATTCTTAGTAAAGCATTCTCGTTAATGTCTGTAATTAAGAAGTCAAAGGACAAATCAAAGATCACGCCGAGGTCTTAAGCTGTTTTCACTTTGACGAATCACACAAGCATCCACTGTTAATTGATTTTACTGGCGCCTGTGTTGAGAGGATTCTTTTGCTCTTGTGTCGTGCAGCACATCGGCATCTAAATGTGAACGCTTGGCTCTAACATTATGGAGTCCAGGTTTGCTTTTCATTTGCTTCTCAACCCCGAGTTCAGCTTTTGGATAAAATGCCGCCTCAGCGAATGGCACGATTAATTTTAATGACTTGTGGGAATTTTCCCCGCAGCGTGATTAAGTTACTTCAGAGGTCAGGTAAAGCAAAGTCTGGACCTTTGCAAAGCAAAACATTCTGACCTGTGCATGTTTCACCTTTAAATGGATTTTATTCCTCCTATGTGTCCAGGCAACCTAGTAGCATTAAATATATAAAAACATTAATGCAGACAGCAGTTCTTGTGTCGGGGGAGATGAATAATTTTGATTGTGATGTTGTTCTGCCTGGAGCCCCGCGTGACAAGTTCGACACTTTCACCGCACACAGATACAATTATGATGGCCGAGTCCAGAAAGTCATTGAAAGCCAGTATCTTAGTCTTGATCCAGGACAATCCCAAACCCAGACACTCCAATTCCTCACTCAGCTTCTCAAGTGCTGCAGTCAGGGTGTCCATTGATTCGGCAATAATAATGTTGTCCATTATTTCCCCGGTGGTAGTATACGATCTCCGAGTGCACATTTTGGTATTACTGTGCATGTCATCCCATGGCTGTAGAAGGTCATAACTTACTTTGGTTCAGACATAAACCTGTTTACTGTGTGGTCCTGAACAGTAGGTGTTGCACCAGTCCAGGTGCTGTACAGGAACTGAAAGATGGACGATTCCCCTGATGGCCGGCCCGTGATGTTAATCCTTTATCAATGACATTCTATGTGAGAACTGAAAGATTTGATCAGGAATATACATTGAGTACAGATGAAATGCCCTCAACGAAACCCAGCTACCAGTGGCTCATCCTGACTTTCTGTGCAGCTTGCCGGGTGTCAGAAAATGAAATCTATTGTACAGAACTCTGCAGAGCTCCCACACATTTCTAGTGTACACTGCTGAATTTCCTGTCAGAGGTCAGTCAAGTATGTTGTCCTTCTACTAAGGTTGTCTTCACACTGTTATCTACACCAATAGCATAGCAGCCACATTATTAGCTAGCAGTTTCTCTCACTACAGCACAGTCTGGTTGTATAGCGATTAAATTTACAGCACTGCTCCCTTTGCCTACGCTGTAATCGTAGCTAAAAGTACAACAGAGCAACGACGAGCAAAACGGTTGCGATCTAAAAGTTGCATTTAGAGAGCACATAGCGTTTCCCAACCAACAGAGAAGCAGTTTTAAACTGGAATCTGTCGGTCGTTGTGCAGCATGTTTTTTGAGCTTTATGACGTCATGAAGCAGAGTTACTGAAATACAGAAAAATGGAAAAGAGACACAGAACAACATATTTGAATCTAATGTGGCTCCGCCTCAGAATCTAATCAGCTGCCCTACTTTGTTGGTGTTAGACAGGTGAGGTAATAATGTTTTTAACAAAGGTGATGAAACCTTTGTTGTTGTTTTCTGATTATACAGTGGCAAGAAAAAGTATGTGAACCCTTTGAGCTTTTACACATATGAGTTATGGAATGACATCAAATTTAAAAAAAATCAGGCTTCTGTCTATAAAAATTTCTAAAATGATGTCCTTTAAACTCGCACTGAAAACTAATCTCTACAACATGACATACATTAAACAATTATATAAAAGTGAAAATGATGGGTTGCATATATTGCACCCTTTAGTATAACACAAGTAAATCATCACTTTTACAGCCAGTTAGGGGATGGACACATGAACATTTCCAAGTCACCGAATATGTCTTGGCCTTCACTTGCATCAGTTATTAACAGTATGGTACTGTATGGTGAATCTGTCTGGAGTGGGCAGTTCTCAAAAACTGAGTGATTGTGGAAGAAGGAGACGAGTGAGGAAAGCCTCCAAGACATCCGTGACAACTCTGAAGGAGTTACAGGCTCCTCTGGCTGTGATTGGAGAGGCTGTGCATAGTGCAAGTTTTGCATTTTGCGTCAGGGATTTCCTTAAAAAGAAGACTTGAAAGTTCAGCTACAGTTTGCCAGAAGGCACATGGGAGATGCAAGCCTGGTTTTGATCTGTTTTGTTGTATGAAAATCCTTCTCAAAGTCTCACCTCTCATGCTGTCTCACCTCTCATGCTGTCCTTGGGACAGACCGTATCTACTCACTCTCAGGGATGATTATTCATTCTCACAGTTTGCTTCAAAGTAACGACGGCCCATCTTGCTTCACCTCTGAATAATTTAAGAGAACAAGTGATGGGACAAAGTGAAAAGTACCAGCGAGGTTGACATTGGGTACTCCACCTTTGATGCAGAAACAGTTTGTTCCATTTATATAACTCATCAATCTTTCAATCAAGAAGAAATAGATTTGGCACTGTGGAGCCATATCGGAAAATGCGCAAGCTACGTACCCGGAATATCAGAAGCCTGATGTTTGGTTCAAAGAGCAACATTTAGTCTCATTATCATCACAGCACTGTTTTTTTTTTTTAAGCAGCTGTCAGCATTGTGGTTTAATGACTCTTGCCCTGCCAGCAGTACAGGATGCACTGTAAAATACAAAAAAAAGTTTGTGAAAGTTTGCAATCTACTGAACGTTAGCAGGGCTAAAATAAACATTAATAAAGTTTTCCTACAAGCGGACTTACACATTATCAGCATGTTTAGTTTATTTTTGTTGTTCAGGGATCACTCACCTGCGATTTTCCGCATGCGATAAATTTGCGACCTGATTTTTCGCGACTTTTTCACTTTTTTTTTTATACACACGATTTGTCGGGAAAGATACGCGATAGCGCGATTTTCTCATTGCAATGACAAGTCTGTATGGCTGCAATATATTTAGCCTTTTTGTCGCGTGCGTCGCAAACCCCTCGCCACTACAGGCGACAATTTTGCGGCTATTATGAGAATGTCGCACGGCACTTGCGTGGTAAAAGAGAGATTTGCTCCCGATTTGTTACCATTTCATGTCAGAGCCTCAATTTTTGCAGTTGCAGGAAATTTTTAACTTTTTAAAAATCCCCGCGTGCAATTTTCGACATCTTGCGACCATTCTGCGAGCCTGCAACTGTTGCGAGGCTTTTTTCAAATAAAACGTGCAAATTGGCCGCAAAGCAAAAAAATCGCAGGTGAGAAAACCCCTTTATTGTTCTTGCTGTTGTTGATAATGATGATCTTTAGCTTGACTGGGAAAGTGATTTGGGATATCCCAAAGTATCTTGGCAGTTAATCTCCAGCCTCGGCTCATTTATTTGTGTTGTCCTTTAGTGTTGTCGTGAGTCTATTTCTTGCTGCTAAATTTCAAATCATGACAGATTACCATTATAAGTTGAGTTGTTGCAAAGTTTGTTGAACATATATTTCTTAATATGTTGCACTTTGAAAAGAAAACACTTGAAAAATTAAAGTTTATTTTTATTTCATGTTGTATTTGTCATATCCAACAATAGTCGGTAATGGTCATAGGCCACCAACTATGCATTAAACACATGTACGGCATAAATCCCTTTGGGGTCACCAATGCATTTGAAGCAGTTTTTCTTTACGGTTTAATTAATATTTCAGCAACAGAACGTCGCAGAATCAGCATTCAAAGGGTTCCTGAAACTACAAATTCACACTCAAACTACACTCAGAATTCAGACGGACACAGTTAGGCTCAGAGACGCAATGATGACGCGGACACGTGGTTTTCTCAGGCTTGCTGGATTAGCTGTGAATGACCTATCACCTCGCGATAAGATGGAAACGAGAGCTGAGAATTGGGAGTTTCAGGAACCATTTGAATGATGATTCTGCGACGTTCTATGGCTGCTATATTAATAAAAACAGACCTTAAACACCCAAATGACAGCAGTGATCTTCTGCTCTGGGAGTGTAACAAATTCATTCACTCCTTCATTTTCTGCCGCTTGTCCAGATCGTAGTGGCAGCAGACTGAGCAGCTCAGCCCACACTTCCCTCTCCTCGGCCAAGCCCTCTAACTCTTCCTGGGGGATGCCAAAGTGTTCCCAAGCCAGTTGGGAGATATAATCCCTCCAGTGTGTCCTGGGTCTGGCCTCCTCCCAGTTGGACATGCCTGGAAGACCTCCCAAGGGAGACAACCAGGGGGCATCCTCACCAGATGCCTGAACCACCTCTGCTGGCTCCTTTCGATGCGAAGAAGCAGCGGCTCTATTCCAAGTCCCTCCCAGATATTCAAGCTTCTCACCCTGTCCCTGAGTGTAAGCCCGGATGCCCTATGGAGGAACACGGTTTCCAGCTTGTTTCCACGATCTTGTTCTTTCAGTCACTACCCAAAGCTCATGACCATCGGTGAGGACAGGAATGTAAATCAAGAGCTTCACCTTCTGGCTCAGCTCTTTCTTCACCATGACGTTCCAGTGCAGCATCAGCAGGACCTCAGACACAGCACATTTTAATAATATACTCAAATTTACATTTAGAGTATATTTTTCAAATACATCCACCTTTTTCTACTGAACCCCCTCAATGCTCCTTTCCCAGTGGCACAACTCTAACGCTGTGATGGTGTTAGTGTCATAGTGGCCTTGCTGTCTGCTAATTTGGTTTTTCCTTAAAGTTGCTCCAGAAATCTCCCCTTTACTGAACACATTACAACTCAGAAAAAAGTCCAAAATAGGCCATAAGGTCCATTGGTGCTGGTGCTTATCCCTGGATACTGGAGCCTGAAGAGAATGAGAGTCTACAAGTCCACCTGGACAGGACGCCAGTGTGGACCTTCTAAAGCTGGTACCCATTTACAGCTGGGTTTACTGAGACAATGCTGAGGAAGTATCCTGTCCAAGAAGACGGACAGGTAGCGTGACCGGAAATCGAACCCCAATCTACATATTGGCAGCCCAACTCCTTATACATATTACACACATTACAACTCAGTCTCTGATTAAATAAGTGCATGAAAGTGCAGTCGGCTGCACCTTTAATTAATAATGTCAAATATGGGGAAATTGCAAAATAGCTTTGATATGCATGATGGGTTAATGTTCCCTCTGCCATCCTTGCTCATTTGATGGCATGGGTTGTCCATTAACCAACATGGCTGGGGGGGTTGACCGCCGTGGCTCCTGCCTATATTTTGAAATGTCCTGAACCCCGGTGCAGAGGTCAGGACTTTGCATGGCAGCTCCTGGCATCAGTGACTGAATATGATTGTAAGCCACTTTACATAAATGCATCGACTAAATGCATAAATGTAAATGCAAATATATTTCCCGACAGCTCGTTCTTATGTTAAAAGACTCAAGGCCATATTTATTAAAATGAGCTTAGGCTCCTTTTAGCGTGTTATATAAAGCTTTACTGTAATTGATAGAGTTCATTGCATTACAAGTCAAGCCGAGACGTGATATGCATACAGCAGGCTCGTCCTGTCAGATGTTTTTCCCTCCAATTATTGTCTAGTTGATTGCTGTTATTTTCTCGGCGCAGGCGTAAATCAGTCAGCCTGTCACTCTGTGCGTAGACATGAAAATAATTCACAGCAATCTAATGTACAATGGCCACACAGTTAGGAGGTATTAAAAAAAAATAAAAAATTTGAAAGCCTATGTGAGTCACGGTACATTAAGAACAAGACTCACTAACGTTACATATGTGACACAACGTCATTTACTTTCTGCAAAATTTGTCACCTTTTCAGTGCAGCCTTTCTAAAGCCAGAAAGGTTCTTCAGGTTGTCAGGCAACTGTAGATGGCAGGTAGCCAAACTGATGACGGTCTTTGTTTGAAGCACTGTTGTAGAGATAATGGCACTTTTTCTGTGTTAGAAACGGAACTTCTTTTGAAAAGTGTTTTCAACTAGAAAGGCATAAGAAGAGCTTTCTTCTGCTGATTCACAAAGTGCATTATTTATTATTATTACCTAAGAATATCCATATCATGTCTATTAATATCTATTTTCATATTATCTGCTTGTATTACCAAAGGATATACAAAGTATGTTTGAGTGACTTATGAGAGAGAATAGTATGGATCTAAGGATATTTGTTTATAAAATAATGGTTTAGGACAGTTATTTTAAAAAAATGTATGGAATACATTTTATGATGAATAGAAGCAATGCAGTTCATTTTTATTCTTCAGATAAAAACATGAAATGCAAAACATTTAAGGTTTTAAGTTCTTTTTCTTTGTCTTTCTTTTTATTTATTTATTTATTTTTGCTAATCTCTAATGAATAATTCAACCAATTATTGGTTGTACTTTTATTGTAAGAAGGGTCACTTCAGTAAGCTTTGTCTTCAGGAGGCACCTTTTCGGTCAGTAGGAGTCGGTGGATTGGATATTATGGCATTCGAAGTCAGTATATTTGCTTTTTTTTTAATTTTGTTTCATTTTTTTTTGCACTGTGCCCCACCCCCAACACACACACACACACACACACACACACACACACACACACACACATACACTTTGAATAAGGTATTAACCTGACAGCTATCCATCTGTCAAGGTGAACCCTCAAATGGACTGAACATAAATGGACTTTCTCAAAATGTGGAACTGCTGCTGAACTAAACTGTTGCGTTGCTGTTTTGATTGTGTGTTTGAAATGTTTGCTGTTTGTGGTTTTTACTTCTGAAATTGTTGTTTTATTGCACAGATGTATATATGCTGCTTTTAATATATTTATTATTACTGCTGCTATTTATTACTGCTGACGGGAGCGAGTGACAAACAACTTTTCATTTTCTTTCTGGATGAAAATGACAATAAAATGAAACCTTGAACCTTGATTAAACCGACAGATGATAGATGGGTAGATAGATTGATAGATAGGTGGGTAGACTAACACTGTGTGGTAATGTTAAACTACAAACTCACTCAGAGAATACATACCTTCAGTATTTGAGTAATAATTGCCACCATCTTTATTAACAGTAGATATCTATCGACCTTTGTGATGTCATAAAGTGAAAATATTAGATTGTAATGTTAAAGAAGCTGTCTATATGTGGCCCTGTGATGGACTGGCGGCCTGACCAGGGTGTACCCCTCCTTTCGCCCAATGACTGCTGGGATAGGTCCACTGTGACCTGTGATCCTTAATTGGAGTAAGCGGGTATAGAAAATGAACGAATGAATGAATGTTAAAGACAGACCTCTTTGTTTGTTTTTAGGTTGTTTGCCATGTACAGCATATGTTTAAATAAGTTCATTTTTACTAATGTTGGCCAAAACAAAGGCATTTTCAGGAAGAGTATGGTAAAATGTCCCCGTGCTTTTGATTTGTACCTTTATAGTTTGCATTGAAATATGTTGATCTCCTGACACGTTCGGATTCAAAGACAGTCACTCAGTGTGGCCTGACCTTTGATCCTCATTGCTGATCTTTGATCCTGATCACTGAGGATAGATCCTGATTGTTGATTGCTTTGGTTCCTTGATGGAGTTTATATTCATTGTCAATTGTCTGTCTGTCTGTCTGTCTGTCAGCAGGCTATCTCAAAAGGATATAAACATGGTAGACATGCTAGAGCCAGGCCTTGGGTCAAGGAGAAGCTGACTAAAAATGAATGCAGATCCATATTAGTGGGTAGTTCTTTCGTTTGATCTTTGATCCTAATTCCTTTGATCCAGACCCTGCCTTTGAGCTTTGATGTCTGATCCGTTTGCTTTCATCCTGTAATGAGGATTGCTGATAGTTCACTAATTAGTATCACAGGAAAGGATCTGCCCCTTCATTCCAATTCCTTTGATCCAGACCCTGCCTTTGATCTTTGATGTCTGATCCTGATTTCTTTGATCCTGTAATGAGGTTTGCTGATAGTTTAGTAATCAGGATCAAAGATCAGGCTCTACCCATTCATCCTGATTGCTTTTATCCTGATTTCTTTGAAAGTTGGGCAGATTTGGTTAGCACATAAACTTTTCAGCCGGCCCCCATACTCTATTAAATTCACTGATTCATCTGAAGTCTGCTTTCAGAAAGAATTACTCCTTTCTGAATGCAATACTGGCTCCAAATGTCCACGTCAGACACACCACTGCAAGAGTGGAAATAAAAGAATCTGCAAAATGCTTTACTGATGAATGAATGTGACGGCTGCTAACCTTGCTGCCGCCCAGGCATTTCGATCCTTCCTTCCTTGATACAATATCTGTATTTAACCAATGAAGAGCAAAGGCATGTTATAATTGCAAAGATGCATCAAAATATGAGACGAGCTCCACACATCTCTGCAGCAAATGCATTCTAATGCCTCACAGTCATGTCAAAAACCACTGGATGCAGCATTGCTAGCTATGCTAATAAAGGAAGGACATAAGCACATCACCCACTGAGGAGAGCGGAGATGGGATAATGATCACTAATTAATCATGCGCTGGGGTCATGCAGCTTTTCTTCACCACCAACACAAGAGCAGGAGGGAATGAGTCACTTCCTACTGAAGGCTCTGCAGAGGCAGCTGAATGAAGTGACACATGACTATCTTTTATTAGTCTCAGCCAGTGATGCAAATGTGTGAACTGTGTTGGTAAAAGTGTTAATTTTGCAGGTCTGATATTTATTTAACACTCAAGTTTAAAATTAGAAAAGCACACAACAGTAGCTCGGGTAAAATGCCTGCACTTGCTTGTCCCTTTACAATAGGAACTAATACGAACTGCTGTGCAATATTTGATCGATTGATTTTTTTGTTTGTTTGTTTCACAAAATCACTTTAAATATAGAAAAATACAAACAGTACTGTGCAAAAGTTTTAGGCACCCATTATTATTTTTCCAATTAAAACAAACAAACAAACAAACAAATGCTCCCAGGCATCATCATCAACATTAAAATCATGTGAAATCCTCCCCCCCCCCCAAAAAAAACATGAATAAAATATGAGATTATTAAGTTTTATTTTTCATTAAAGTAACCAATCAATTACTAATTTACAAACCTCATTTTAAAAACAATAAAAAAAATAAAAAAAAACTGATTTATCACAGCCTGATTTTCTTATAAATTTGAAGAAACACCCTTAAACAGATTTTCATTTTATCACGTAAAATAAATTATTAATTATTTTTAAAGGTGAGATGTAGTCAGACATTTTACATATTTATTCATAAATATGACCTACTTAACAGTTTCTCTTTATTTAAAAAAGAAATTAGATACATTTAATATGCCTAAAACTTTTGCACAGCATTGTATTTCCGCAATGAAGCTTTAATTAATTGATAAGCAGTCTGATATGCAAAAAAAAAAATGCAGGGTTTTTGTTTTGTTTTTGTGGGTTTTTTTACAAAAAGTGCCTACCAATCACCTGATGAATTCATTGATTTCCCATAGTCTTTTTTCTGTTTGGAAGTTCTGCAGATTGTTCCATATCACCTACAACTATTTTTTTCACAAGCAAAGCTGGACTAAGGAGGAAGCCATTAATCCAAAATTGACATAAAAAAGCGAGACAAAAGTTTTCAAAAATTTAGTTGGCCAACAGGCTTTTAGGTCATGGTGATAGAGCGCTCTAGACGATGCCTCCAGTTCCTGCAGCTGTTCCTCAGTTGTGATCCTGAGGTTCTGGTTGACCTTTAGAACAAAAGTTTGGGCGTCGTTCCAATATGATGTAAAGTCTGTAAGGTCTCGAGCTTCTTATATATTTTTGTATAATATATTGTGCAGTTGCTTGTGGTACCATGAATCTTTTCCAAATGGCTCCTAAGTTGGAACTGGACTTGTGGAGCTACAAAATTTTGCTTTGGAAGCCTTGGCTTAATTCTTCAGATTTTTTCCCCCCCTGCTCTTAAAAACAAGAAGGCACTGGTTCTACAGATGGGCCTTTAAATACAGCCAAAAGTTTCACAATTAACCCCACATTACGCAAACTAGTCATTAAGATGCTTTTACAATTCATTCTAATTTCTGGAATTATCTGGAATCTTTAAAGAGGCATTCATCTTGGTGTATGCAAACTAATGACCCACTGAAAATCTGACATAATAAAGAAAAACTGAAATAAGTCTATCTTGTGCCTACTATTTTTAAATTACTTTATATGGAAATGAATTTGATATTCTGACTGAATAACAGACTTAACACACATATAGTTTTGGTAGGATGGAATATGTGCAGGAGGGGAAAATTGAATTAGAATGTTTTTAGTCAGGGTGTATGTAAACGTTTGTCCGCAACTGTACAGACAGGATAATGCTTGACTGTAAGAACAGGAAGCTGTTCCCAGTCCATAACTGAATTGGACATCCAATAATGAATGGAGCTGTACAGACGCAGACCAGTACAGTAAGCGTTCAGCTCCTGACAGTTTAGTACCACAGCAGCGCTCCAAAGGTGCTGATCAAAGAAGTGATCAATATTTAAGAGATTCCTGCAGAACAGCTGTCTTTGTCCTCCATTTATTACAGACCATACTGATACACCTGGCACAGTGAAATCTGTCACATATTTGAGAAACTGCAGACAGACAGCAGTGACAATAATGAGACGCAGCTAGTTTCTTGGATAAACGGGATCAGTCAGAAGACAAAACCATGGTGAAAAATAAGGTTGATACAGATTCATCTACAGTAATATATGTGGAGGCTTTGGGATGAGAATATGTTGCTCCTTCATGTGCGTTCCTTTGTACCTGTGCAGCTGTAGCACTTCATAACAACCTTTCAAACCTACAGAAGTAATACACATTATGAGGGCTAACATGCAGCCAGTCTGGCATTCATTGGATTTACTTGGGATTAGAGTGCAGGATCTCCGCCATAGTGCGCGTACCGTCGACATTAAGCTAAATGTAGTGCAACAGACGCACTCGTCATACTTAAAGCTGTGATGGAACAGCATAAATGAAAACTTGTTGGGGTTCTGGTGGTCATTTATCTTAACGGGCTATAGCGCACAATCTAAAGCGCACAGCGCAAGTGCATTTGGGGCGTGTCCAACTCCACTTTGCTATTTAATCGGCATGTCATCTGAACACAACGGGTTGTATTTATTCACTTAATTAATCAGGGGTGTGTTTGGGGCATAACAGGAATTAAACCAATCAGATTGCTATTTAAATAGCAGACTGAAGTGAAGTGAGAGGTTTTCTGCCAGTGATCAGCATGAAGCATCAAAGCGTGCAAGTTGATCATTTACAGGAGCAGCCACCAAAGCTCCCTGAGGTGAAGCAGTAAGGTGAACTTTTGTATTTTTCCATCAATGTTCACTTTTATTTTGGTTTTAATTTTTGTTTTCAATTCAATTTCCGTGTAGTTTGATGCGCTAATGTGCCTCTGAGTGGGTACAAGTAGAGTGTACAAATGTCGTCGCCTATGTAAGGTTCATTCATTCATTCATTCATTCATTTTCTGCAGCTTATCCGGGTCTGGGTCGCGGTGGCAGCAGACCAAGCAGCTCAGCCCACACTTCCCTATCCTCGGCCAAGAACTCTAACTCTTCCTGGGGGATCCTGAGGCCTTCCCAAGCCAGCTGGGAAATATAGACCCAGGACACCCCTCCAGCGTGTCCTGGGTCTTCCCTGGAGCCTCCTCCCAGTTGGACATGCCTGGAAGACCTCCCTAAGGAGACGACCAGGGAGCATCCTTACCAGATGCCCGAACCACCTCAACTGGCTCCTTTCAATACAAAGAAGCAGCGGCTCCACTCCGAGTCCTTCCCGGATAGTCGAGCTTCTCACCCTGTCCCTGAGTGTAAGCCCAGACACCCGACGGAGGAACCTCACTTCTGCCACTTGTATCCATGACCTTGTTCTTTCGGTCATTACCCAAAGCTCATGACCATAGGTGAGGATAGGAACGTAAACTGACTGGTAAATTGAGAGCCTCACCTTCCGGCTCAGCTCTTTCTTCACCACAACGGTGACAGTATCTATTAATACAGTATCGACATTTTTTCTGTCTAAGGCCTAGACAGCATGTGCTGTCTAAAAAAGCACATGGCATTTTTCCATGTGCCTACCAGCACATGGAAAAATCTTTGCATTCGACTTTAGACCAGGTTCTTAGTGATTGAGGATGCAGCCACTTTCTACTGCTTCAAGATAGCAATGCTGACCACGCCTCATTTTAAGAGCAACACGCCCATGGGCGCACAGATGAGCATGAGTACATTTGCTGTTCAAACATGGGCGCTGGGTGTGAAAATGACTGCGTCGGTTGGAAACAAGTAATGACCATTGTGCCGCAACGTGCGCTGCTTTCCACCGGGCGAAAGATGGGCTCCCCAAGTGATATGAATCAATTTTAGTTTCAAAGGTGAATACATGATAACTGCAGGGTGCTAATACGTCCTTGTAACAGTCCTGGAGAACATCCACACACCTACTTTAACTTCACGCCACAACAGGATGAACTCTGCCTCTGATTTTGGAGAGCTCTCAGGCCAAGGAGGGATGTTCAATAACAGCAGCACTCGCCCCGACAGCTGGCTCTTCTCTTAACGACTACCCTTCCAGCAACAAACCTTCTAATCAGCCTTCATCTGCTGTACGGCAGCCACCACACTCGCCAATTACATCTGCTAATGTGGCGGCACCTTCTCCAACCCGGCCTTTCATATTACTAGGTGTGAGACAGCAGATGTGACAGACAAGAGGCGTGTAAAAGGGGATCGTTAGAATTCAGGATAGAAACATATGTTGAATTACAAAAAAAAAAAAAAGGAGTAAATACTAAAATAAATCTACCTTTGTGCTGATATATTGCAGATAGTAGCAGGGCTATTAGAGATGAATCCGACCTTCACATGCTATAGGAAATATAATAAATATGACTTGTTGGCTTGTAAATTGCACATGAACACCCCCTCAAGTTGTAATTTCAAGTAGGAAACTCTGAGATAATTTTGATACACGAGTTCCCGAGATGGTCTTACCTTGAATCTTTCAACGTGGCAGAGAAGAGAACAGATCATAGAGACAGAGGGAACTGGAGGGCAGACTTCCTATACTGCGTATGTATCACAAGTGTGCCAAAGAAGGGAGCCGTCCGCCATCAACGAATGGGGCTAGAAGTGCTCGCAGGCAATGTAAACCAAATCATGAAAATAAATTGGTTAATAGTAATTCCTACAAATGCATTTGATAAAAACATTTACATGACACCTAAATAAATCCTTGCCATTTGTTTGATTGGTGGATTGTACATCAGGTGACATTCATTATTTGTATCATATTTTCTTACCTTGAATTGATAAAATGTGGACAGTATATCCTTGGACGATAGGTGGCCTGTCCAGGGTGTACCTCACCTTTCGCCCAATAACCGCTGGGATACGCTCCAGCCCCCGTGACCCTTAATAGGACTAAGCAGGTTCAGAAAATGAATGAATGAATGAATGAATGTCCTTGGACGGCTCTGAGCTGGAGTCACTAACCAACGCTATACGCAGTATAAGCTTAAGAGCATTCAGTGAGTTACAACAGTGTAATAATTAAAAGTCCGTCCGTGCGTGCAAAAGTTTGTAAATCCATGCATCAGCCTTGTATACTGCTTAAAAATTAATAAAAGTTGGAAAAAGTTATTGACATTCATGCATTACAAATCGTGCAACATGATCACCAGTGCTCCTGGTCGTGCTGGTGAGGTTTCTTTTCTTTAAAAAAAAAAAAGTTCAAATACTCACTTGTAGAAACAACCGTAACGCTCACAGGTATAAGGCATTTCCACGGCAGCACAGAGGCTCACACACACCATGGAGCCACATAAACAAAGTAGTACAACAGTAAGCATGTAAACAAACAGGCCGAGTCAGCTTTGTTGCGTCTGTTGTGTCGACTCGCCGCAAACTGGCCCATTCAGAGATGGCGCCGCTGCCTCCTTGGTGGAACTTGGTCTGTCCTCTAGTTCTGTCTGTCTCTATGGCACAGACTCTCTCTTGGATGGCATGTATTTGTTCATTTTTAACAGTTTAACTATTGTTAGCTGTTGCTTGTGTACATAATTTTACTCTGTCTACTTTTATGTATCTCTACGTGATCTATGTGCACTTAACTTGATATAGAACAAAACTATTTGCCGTTCTATCCATGGCATAGCACCGTTCATCTGCCACCTCATCATCTGCCACAGCACTTGAACATGACATACTCCTATGTGGGTAGGAGGATCTTCCAACTAGCACGTGAAGGCAGCATAAATGGTCACGCATTTCGCCAAAGCTGTTGTATTATAGAAACCAATGTTTTGGTTTGACTGAGTTGTTACACTGTTGTAATTTACGGGATGCAGAGACTGACTGACAATGAGTCGTCCGCTTGTCAAATAATATTGTTCAGTGTTCAATATATTAGAGGACCACGATTAAATTTTACATGCTTAGCTGTGACTCTTTTCTTGAGGTACAGTCAGTTTGGCAAATATTTGGACAGTGAAATTTTTTTTTTGTTGTAATTTTGCATCTGTACTCACCACACTGGAGTGGAAACGAAATGTAGATATTCCGCTTTAATTCAAGGGGTTTAACAAAAATATTACATTTGCTATTACGGAAATTTTTTTACACTGTCCATCCATTTTTTAGAAGTCATAAGTAATTGGACAACCTAATATAACAATTATTGCTAACACAAATATCACTGTTACAGCCAGGCAGACAACCGATTCATAACCCAGCTCTCGAAAGTAACCGTCTGTTTGCCACAGCCAGGTGAAACATGGGCGTCCTCTTGGCCTTTTCCAGCCGCTGGGATCTTCAACAATGAGGCACCTATGTGGTGCATCGTGCACAGAGGAATGCGCCACATGGCCAAAATGTCGTGATGCGCCCTCTTAATGCAAGTGATACTCCTTATCTAAGTCTCCTTAAGTAGCTGTTAATATGACACAAAGTCATTCCAGCGGTACCCAAGGATCCTCCGAAGACACCTGGTACCAAAGACTTCCAGTAGTCACCTGAGGTCACTGGTTAGTATCCAAGACAGGAAGCACCCGGACTAAAAACTCGGACCTTCATTCTCCTTCAAAAATATCGGCATCTGTCCAGCGAGGAAGAGGGTCATGGTAAAAAAAAAAAAAAAAAAAAAAGCATTGTGGTGACCATTTGGTACAACCCATGTAGCTGTATGTGGATTGGAAATGCATTTGTATTTACCCTGCGATTCACTGTGGTCAAAGTACCTCCCTGACCACCTTTGGAGGTGGTTTAGCTGATCGGATCGCAACCTGTCCTCAGTGCATTTTGGGTGCATTTACACCTGTACCTTCATGTGGGGGAGCACTATCTGATTGCAATCCGATGAACAAAAAAAGCAGTTTTAGTAATATAAATGTTGCTTTAACTCACTGAAATTCACAAAAAAAAACAAAAAAACCTATTTGATACTTAACCTTCTAGATTCTTTAAACTTGCTGGCCATTCATTTAACTTCCTTTTTCACGAACCCGGTAACCATCAGGTGAAATTGCCCACATCCATTACTGGCGATACCATCAGAAGTAAGTGCTACCTGGTTCGGTCAGTGGCAGCAGCCATTAGTTTGGTCAAGGTTACTGTGGAAAATTGGAAGTCAGAGGAGTAGGAAAGGATTTGCAGTAATCAGGATATATTAAGTTGAAGTCATCTCCATTTGTAACCATGTCTACATGTAAGAGGGAAGTGTGGAAGAGTCCCTCTGCTGATAACCCAACATGTATTATTAACAAGTTTCCCAATAGCTACGTCCCTTGTCAACTAAGTGGGGGGGGGTGACCTGTCTGCCTGCACGCTTGGAACACATCAGGGCCCCCAAGGGTAGTGGGTGAGCTGAGATGGTAATAGTCTGGGTGTATTTGAAGATTATACACATTATCCACAGCGCCATTTTAATGAGCCAGTTAATTTATGAATAATACATATTTTATACCTATTCCTGATCCAAAATCAGCTAATGTGGTGACTTGCTGCTTGCTAGTCTAAACATGTTTTTGTTGTGAGGTTGTGGGGAAATAATGCAGAAATCACAGCATGCTGTGCAAAAGTAATAGGCACCATGGGATTTTGATTAAAAAGTAGAGCTTGATGTTTGACAAGCAACCCAGGACACAACATCACAGAAAAAAAACATCAAAAATGACAGTGGCTATCACATTAGCTAGCTGTACCGTGTAATCTAATTTAATAACAAGTGTCCACATAAAGTGTTCCAAAAATTTATTGATATGCACCCTGCAGTTTTAATAAAGGAGATGAAGTAAGGCCTATACATGTTGGGTCAGTGCTGATCCCCACACACCGTAACGTGAAGCAGATGAGCATCTATAACTCCCCCTGGATGGGACCCCAGCCCAACGCAGGTTACTTCCCCAGGCAAGTACCCATTTACAGCTGGGTGGACTGGGACAGTGCAGATGAAGTGTCTTGTGCAAGGACAGAGACACGTAGCCTGATGCACACAACTGGGACAAAAGTCTCTATATTGGTAGTCCAACTCCTAATCCACAGATCCACCTGCTCTGTGCAATTTAACTAAAGCTGTGACGTTTTTTTTAGGAAATCAAATTTGAAATGTCCAACCATTCCTGTTCCAAAGAAAATCAAATGGAACTTTTTTGTATTTCATTAAAGCTAGAACAGGTAGCTCAGTGGATAAGGAGCTGGCCTGCCAATATGTTGTACTAGATGCAGTGCCCAGCATTGCACGGGTAATTGAGACAAAAGGAAAATGCAATCTGCAAATCAGTGTTACTGCATTTGAACATTTCATGTCTTTTTTACAACAGTTGCAATGCAATTGAGTGTTTAGGTGTTAGAAGATTAATGTTTATCTTAATGGCTCAGGATAAACAACATTTTTAGATTTTCTCTGTTTTTATAATTAACTTTTTAAATTGAAGTGTTTTCCTCTGTAACGAATGTAATAATGCAGCATCTTGAGATATCCAACCCAAATATTTGAATGAAAAAGGAGATTAATGGAGGATTTCTTCGCAAGAATTTGTTAAGGCGCAGTCACACTATAACGTTTACCCCAGCGTGTGGTGAACGCAGGGCAAAGTCGAGAAAATTAGCCAAACGTCAGCAAAACTCACGTTCCTGGAGTTTGGTAGCGAACCTCAAACGCAGCACGATGTTCCACAACATGGTGCCAGCGGAGGCGGGCGTTAGCCAGCGCCACATTAGAACAAGCGGGATTTTTGCCAACATGGCAACGTGCGGGAGAGGGGGGGGTCGACACACCACTGTCCGGTGATTCTGAGCAGGCAGGGCGAAGCAGCACCCAAACATTAGCCAGCGTCGACGATCGCACCAGCAACTTCGGCACATTAATTATTACAGAAATTAAAATGTGTAAAAGCCCAAGGGTGTGCCGACTTTCTATATCTACTGTAAGTTGCCATATTATATTGATTTTGATGTTATTTGCTCCTTAACGCTGCAAGGTTCATATTTTTACCTTTTTTTTTTAAACTGTTACCAAATGGGTAACAGTGTCCTCCGGTGGCCACCAGCACAACTGCAACAAGGCTTCACAAGCAACTTGATAGTCCTTTCTGTCTGTATATTAATTTGCATTTTAGAAGATGACCCAAAATAGGAGGCTCACTGGTCCTCGTCTGTGTCTGTCAGAATTTAAAAATTTCAGAGCTGAATATGCAGCAGTTTTTACAGAATTACTGAGGGACATTTTGCGGAGCCACTCACTCACTGGTTCACTGACTGACTCCATTGTGCCCATACTTGCCCTGCTAATCGCAGTGAAAAAACGTGTTGTATCATTTTTAAATCCGACAAATCTGATAACCTACAGCGGGTGAACGCTTTGCAGATGTTCGACATCTGAACCACAGCAAACAAGTGGCCTATAAAACTAAATCAATGAGCTCCGTGCGGCTGCAGAGCTCAGGGATCATTTTCAATGGGTTTCTTATTACATGTGACCTTTCACAGTCTTTCAATAATTCAATGTGGCTGTAAACAGTGTGATTAAAGCAGCTTTAACGCCTGATTTGTTGCACATAATTATGATTAAAACACCAGAGAAAACAGCTTTGCAGAGGAAAATAACCAGTTAGTATTATGACTGATAATAGGCTGCAGCTGTATTGATTGTGAGCAAGGCGGGTAAAAACCGCCACGACCTCATAGGTTGTGTGATGCGCTTAAACAAAGAGGCAGCCAGTTAGTTTTGTAAATGCCTGTAAAGCTGGATGCATTAAAGTTATTTGCAAAGGAGGCAGATGAAGTGATGAACAGACAGCAGTATGAGCATTTTGGATAAAACGACAGTCTGTTCAAACCACATTGATACCGTTCCTCACTACGTCTGGCTCTGCTCCTCTGTGCTTTTCAAATAAATACGGCTGAACCAGCTGACCTGTGAGAGATGCCACATGAAGGCTGGAGCCGTGAGGACCGGGGTCTTGTGTCAACGAGCATTAAAATATCAAAATGGAAGCAGGATCCTGCGCCGCCTTTTGAAGCTCGTGGCTTCAAGGTCACTTGCGCAGCGTGAGTTGCGTTCAGCCTCTGCAAAGCTTCTGCTGCCCACGCACAGGTCTCCAATTGTACACGACTCCCACAAAGCTAGTGTGTCGTCGTCAGTGGTGGGCACAGTTCAGCTAACAGCTAATTAGTGAAGCTAATTGATTCATAAGCAGGGCTAGCTTTTCAGCAAACTTTGAAGGCGACTAGTCAATATTCAGAAGGTCCATTGGTCTGAAAGTTGTTAAAAATGGTTATATGCAGTTCAAATTTCGTAAAATGGAGCAAAATAGAGTTCAAACTTGGGAAAATGGATTTCAGTAACCCTAACCCTTCAGACCAATGGACCTTTGGAATAATGACCCATCCCCGACTTGGAAAACCATTAGCTGACCAATTCGCTTCCACTAAATAAAGTTCTGCAAAGTTTAAGCCAGCTAATATTTTTTTGAATAAATTTAACAGTCAAAAACATTTGTAAACCCTAAAATCATACATTTGTTCCTGTTGGAGTTTATACACTAATCCAATAAGTGAAATCTATGCATCATGCAAAGGCATCACCTCGAGGATATGGAGGAGCAGGACGTCAGGCCGGAGTAAATACATGAATTAGATTATTAAAATTATTTCCAAATGTGTATTTTTCTCTCTTAATATTTCTTATTCATTTAATACTTTCTGTACTCTGAATAAACTGTACATTGAATGGAAGCTACTGCTTAATTTCATTTGTTCATTTAATTATTTATGTACATCTTGATCCTCATCTGATCTTGGCGTGCTAAACCTTTTTGGGAACGTACGTGTTTATTCATTAAATTTTTTTAATTTTCTGCCAGGTATCCGGGTCTGGGTCACGGTGGCAGCAGACCAAGCAGCTCAGCCCACACTTCCTTATCCTCAGCAAAGTCCTCTAAAGCTGGTATCTCCCTGGGCTTGTGACCGATAGGCGACAGACGAATGGCCTTTCCTTTAATTCAGCTCTTGGTCTCAATGTAGTCTGAAATTATTCTCTAAGCAGTCGGAATCAGTATTCCCATTCACTAATTAGTTGCTCGCCTCAATTTCATTTGCCTGCAGATTTTGAACATGTTCAAAACTGGCGAATGAACAACTACCACAACTTATTTTCTGTAACTTGTCTCTAACTATTCTCTAACTAGTCTTTTTACTCGCCAAGGAGTCTTCAATAGATTGCTACCAAGTCGCCCACTGGTCTGTTTCAGTCACCCAGTTCGCTTCATTTGCTACAAGGTCAGATCATGGTCAAAATGTGGTCGGCGGTCATTAGCGACTAATTAACGAGTTGAGGACGACAGATATACGGCCACTTAAGGGCCTATCACACTGGGCTGCGAAAACATGCGAACGGTATTCCCGAGGGAGTCCTCAGAATGCCCCAGCAAATCCGCGGGGATTCCCACGGCCCTTGCAGGCATCGCAGGGTGGTGCAGGGCAGCGCACACGTGTCGCCTGAAGTTTGACCATGTCCAACAAAACTGTGCGATACAGGCACTCCCGAAATACTCCCACAGGCATCGCAGTGGCGCAAACCCATCTGGAACCCGACCTGAACCGTTCTCCATTTGTGTCGCACATGATCTAGTCCACCCCCTTGTGAAGATGCCGGCATCAAGGTCCCTCAAACCCCCACAATTACAAGAAATGTCCACACTGTATTTTATGAAATAATAATAATAACATACAAGCATGGTAATAAGATAAATGCATGATAACTTACATGTTAGAGGCAGGCTGTCACCTCGCGAGCTGTCAGACAGGTGACAATAAACGGCATTCCATCCACATTACTGTCCATCACATGTAGAAGCGTCCACCCATTCCTGCTGCGTAATGCACATTAAAGCCACTGTCTGCAGGTATTGTGAGAAGGATCATATTACATCCAACATGAAGTTTTTTGTTTTAACATTATGACATGAAATTATGAGGTATGCATCAAATTTATATATACTTTAATATAAATTTGATGCATACCTCATAATTTCATGTCATAATGTTAAAACAAAAAACTTCATCAATGAAAAACTTTTTCAAATAGCAGTTGACAGGTCAGCTTTGCAGGATGGAGCCTTGTCATGGACAGGTTAGGCCTGGGAGCTTGCGCTGGTGCTACGCCACATCCATCAAACCACATAACCACCCTGGGTCCTGCATTGCAACCACTCAGAGGTTAACCAGTTTGTCCATTCTGGTATTTCATCACAAACCAAACCAGCAGAGGGCATCACTTTGTGTAGTTGCTCACAGATCTTTGGTTTCGTCTGAGATCTCATTTCATTGTTGGAGTGGATGGAAACAGGCAGAGCTAAGATGTAAGAGCAGTCAGGAGACTTTCAACAGCACAGCCAACAGATCAGCGATAATGTGCAGTGACAAGAGGCAGGTGGAAATTGACGATTGCTGTAACTGTCTCAGACAGCACAGCAACACCTGCGTGCACTTGATTCCGCAGTCACACACCGGGTGCTGTCAGTCAACACTTAGTAACTAGAGCCTTAACAAACTGGCGTATACAATTTACTTCACTCTTTAGCCACACTTCATAATAGCACTCCAATTTCAGATGGAATTGCACCGACAGTGTTTTGGTGTAATTAGTTTGAGGTTCCAGTGTTACCTCAGTTTCCACAGTGAATGAACAGCTGTCATGCAAATGATGTTTACTGGTGGCACTCTGGAGTTTAGCTGCTGGTATCCAACAGAGTGATTTACAGGTTGTTTCTTTTTAAAATGGGTACTAAGTAAAAATCTATCATCAATAATTAAACAGCTGCGTATTTTTATATATATAGTAAATGATATAAAACTCATAAGAGTAATCTGTTGCTCAGGGAAAAAAAATCACAGCTGTTATGTCGTACTTGTCATATTGTATATCAGATAGTTTTGATGTACAGCTGGCACGGGTGCCATATTGGGAGGGGATGGGGAGGGGACAAACGAAATAGTACAGAGATACAACTAGATGAAGGACTTTATGGATTTGTGTCAACAGACAATTCCTAAAGGTTATGGTACCCTCTAAAGCTTGTATCTCATTGAGAGGCGACTGTGATGACTGAAGTTTTAGATGCCTGCTGGACGAATTTGAAGTTTTTGACGAACCGGGCAACCGCTCTTTCTACTGACTACTGTGGAGCGACTCCTGGGCAATATTATTGTGTGTATGTGCATGCACGTGACTCCCGTTTTCTCTCTCGTGTGTGCTCGCAGCGTTGTTATTGCACATACGTTGTGGAGATTTTTATTGTATTGAGTAATTATTGACTTGCAACTATTGGAATATTTATTGATTTGTGTACAGGGGAAGTTAAAGAAACGTCCGTGGTGAACCCTTCCCGCAGCGCCTCGCTGTGTGTATGTGTGGTGCGCGCGCGCGGGACTCTGTCTTTTTCCTCTCTCTCTCTCTGTTCAGTGTGGCTTGAAAAAAAATGTAATTTTTAGGAGACGACTGAAACAGACCGGGGGGCGGCTTGGTAGCATCTTTTGAAGACTCCATGGTGAGTAATAAGACTAGTTAGAGACTAGTTAGAGAATAGTTAGAGACAAGTTAGCGAAAATAAGCAGTCGATCATTCGCCACCAGGGTTTTCAACATGTTGAAAATCCACAGGCGAATGAAATCAAGGTGAGCAACTAATTAGCGAATGGGGATACTGGTTCCGACTGTTTAGAGAATAATTTCAGACTAAATTTAGACCAAGAGGCGAATTAGACGAATGGCTATTCGTCTCACTTGGCAATCGGTCGCAAGCCCAGTGAGATACCAGCTTTAGTGGTGAAGACAATGTGAACACATTCCAAACATCTACGCATGCTGCAACAGTGTCATAAAGATTTTTGCTAAAACCATCTCTTGGTCCTCAGCCTTTGAGATCAAGAGTCAGCCGGAAAGAGCTTATGGATCCATGAGGTCACTGGATAAAGGTGAGCAACAGTGGCATAAAGGTTTTTAGCTGACACCATCAGTAGTCTCTTCAACCTATTGTTCGTCAAAATATCCAAACATATAACTACACAGCAACTGTGGTTATTCACGGATTAGCTGATCACCACGTAAGTTACATTTTTCCGCTTTTTTTTACTTTCCAAATGGTGATACAAACTTGGGTGGAGTTTTATCCATCAGGTTTCAAACAACTGTCATTGAAGTTTAAGTTTAAACCAACAGAACTTACTGAACTTTCGAAATGATTAAATGGTTTCATGTGGATCAGTGCACAGTACATTGTGCTCTTCTTACATAAATTAATTTGGGAAGCTTGTGGAGTGGTTTGTGAAAAAAAATTAACGTGTCATGGAGAATATTATGCATGAGGCGGTGAAAAGTGCTCAGTGCCTGGGTACAGTGCAAACAAATTGAAGCTGCAATATGTCCTAAACGAGGCTCATCAGACTTGCCCGCTTAACAAATCGCAGAGAGGAAACCTTAACAAGCAGTAAATGAGCTTTGAAATTTGACAGCCTTCTCAAGATCTCTGTTGGAACTCCACACATCTACCCAAACTGTAACGGCACAGCTGGTGACCCCAACGCAGAGAACCACAGCGATGGTAGGTAAAAGGCTGGTTTATTGGAATGAGTTCCAGCAGGCTGTGCGAGAGCACACAATAACAACAGATTGTCCTTGTATTGGCAGAGGAGACGAGTGGTTACTTAATCAGGCAGAGGTCAGGAACACAGGAAGTGAATCCACCAACCGTGTCCTTAAAGGGAGCAGCAGAAGAGTTATCCAAGAACACAAGCAGAGGTTCAGTACCCAGAGATCTGTCATACCAGGCAACCAAATCCAGAATCGGCAGGCAAGGCTCAGGAAACACGCTGTGGCAGCGTGGGCCAATAACACAGAAACAACGCGAGAAAGCAGGCATGAAGCTCGACGACCTGCCGATGAGGTAACTCATTGTGAGAGGTTATAAAGGCTGACAAACTATGAATCATGGAAGTGCAAAGATACGTGAACCCGGAAACTAGTGAACAGGAAGTAAAGCTACATGAGGAATACACAGAGAAGATGTCAGAGTAAAAGCACAAGAAATAATTGACACAGAGGAGAATCACTAGAGATCCCGAGGAATTACTAATACGGAGGAGAAAGTAACAATTAACACAGAAGAGAATATCACTAGAGAGCAATGAGACCACATGGAATTATAATATGCGGGAGATAATACTAGGAATAGAATAACCCAGAAATCGGAATCAAACCCAAAAAAAAAAACGTGACCCATGACACAAGCGAAGCGCTCATCTATGGTGGACAATACATATGGAGTATACCATATTTGACGATTTAAGCGCACAGATCCTAATTAACGCCCATGGGGCCTCTGGGGAGGAGTCCCTGGTGCTATTTCCAGCATTCGTGACCATTTTTGGATCAAAACACGCCATCTGGGTTACCCAGATTCGTGCCATTTACAGCAATAGTTGGCATCAAAACATAATCTTAACGTACAGAAACCTACCTTTTGCAGTGTTTTACTTCAGTTTCAGAAAGCGGGAGGGTTCCTCAGCTGAGTTGCTGTCGTAAATAAACCATTCCCCAGTTTTTAGCCCAACCCAGCGTTTTCCACATGATGATCCCAACCCATAGGCACGCTTCAGTTCTCAAACAGCTTCCACGTAGACCCCACACATATCCCAGAACGATACAATGGTGTGCTAAGTGGCTAGGAATATTCCAGCTGTTTTACCACAGCTCCTTAGTGACTGCTAATTAACTAGCTAACATCAGCTAGTTACCCACCTAACGTTACGTCACAGAGCAGAGTAAGAGCATTAGTACTTTTACTTGAGTACGATAATCAAATTTAGCTGATAACACGTCCATACTTTGGTTTAAGTCTTCCACCACTCTGTACTTCTGTTCAAAATCACGACATTTTTCTAAATGGGCTTGCTGGCTCGCTTGGTGTGTTTGCTCACTGTTTGTGTGTTGTACGGAGAGAGAGCGCGCATGTTTGTGTTTTTGTGTGTGTGTGTGTATGTGTGTGTGTGTGTGTGTGTGTGTGTGTGTGTGAAGTAAACACACGAGTCGACACACTCACTCAAGCTCTCTCTCCTTATGTGCACGTGTGCCTCATCACTGAAATAACAGACTCAATATTCTAAAATTATTTGATATTCTTAGTGGTCGTAGTAGCGTATGAGTTTTTACATAAAAATCAATTAGATCATGTGATACATTGTTTAAATTAATGTTTAATCCAGTACTATATAAATTACCACAGCACACGCATTTTTACAGCAGTTAACTGTCATTACAGAATGAAATCCCCAAGCTGTGCACAGAGGACAAGTGGCAGAAGGGCTTTGGTTTTCAGCAATTACTGATGTGTGGACCGGCAGTGGTGGTACTGGAGAACCGTGCATCAGCTTCGCAGTGCATTTCCTCTCTCCAGATTGGGAACTGAATAGAAGTCATTCTGCCTCGAAAAGCATTCTTCGAAAACATGCTGCAGGAGGGGAGCATCACAAAGGGTCGTTTGTCGAGCATCACAACAGACAATGCAGCCAACATGAAAAAAGCAGTCGAAGGGTTACCTTGTGTTTGGCTTGGATGTTTTGGCCACAGCTTAAATCCAGCTATAGACAAAGTGCTCAAAATACAGTGCTCCACTTCTATTCTAATTTGTATGGGAGCAGAGTGAAAATGATGCATGTTGGGAAGTAAAAATAAGGCAATTTTCATAAAAAATGGCCTTGACCTTTACCTGAATCACGTGACCTTGACCTCCAACTGTTTTGGAAACCTCATTATTGTATTCAGCACCCTGAAAAACCATAATATAGATAGATAGATAGATAGACAGACTTTATTGATCCACAAGGGAAATTGCGTTGTCACAGTAGCTCAAATAGTGATCTTAAAATAAACAGTAGCAACAAAATAATAAAATGAATAAAGAATCAAATATCAAAAATCAAAAATCAAAGAATCTAAATATGGGTACTCTGCATATACATATCTGGCAATATGTACAATTACAGTTTAAAATACAAAGATAAAATACTAAAAAATAGAATGATAGATCTTGAATTTTCAATCTACAATATATACAAAGATGAAGCAGATAAACATGAAGTCAGTTT
>OMMV01225912.1:0-12323 GCA_900302635.1 Chatrabus melanurus | reverse complement strand
AACCTCTCAGGCTTTTCCACCTTTGAGATTGGAACCTCATGTGGGTTTAGTGGCCACATATATATATATATACACACAATATATATATATATATATATATTTATTGATGTGCCTTTTTATTGATATTTTCCCTTTACTATCCACTTTGCTGCTGTAGCACTGGAATTTCCCCACTGTGGGACTAATAAAGGAATATCTTATCTTATCTTATAGCCAGTTTTCTTTCGACAAGTCAGAGGATGGACACATGAACATTTCCAAATCACTGAATATGTCATGGAGTTCATTTCCGTCAGCCATTAAGAACTCCAAACAGTGTTGTACTGTATGGTAAATCTGTGTGGAGTGGACAATTCTCAAAAACTGGAAAAAAAAAACAAACATCGGAGACTAGTGAGGGAAGCCACCAAGACACCCAGACTACTCTGAAGGAATGATTAGCTTCTGTGGCTGTGATTGGAGAAACTGTACATAGTGCTGTAAAAGGCTGTGTTTTCTCAATGTTTAATGCAATATGTTTGTTAAACCCCTTGAAAAAAAGCTAAAAGTCTACAAGTACATTTTGACTGTTTCATTTCACCGGCATTGTGGTGGTGTACACAACCAAAATTATAAAAATTGGGGCCACTGTCCAAATACTTATGGCATGACTGTATTTCCATCGTTATCAATGCTTAATACATAAAAACACTAGAAAATTTATTTTAACTTTTTTTTAGCAACTCATTTAACATATACAACAAATTGGTGATATTGCTGTGTCATGCAGCAGTTTTCATTTTGCGTATCAGTTTTTTTCCTCCTAGGATTTTGGAATAGAGTGGTGATCATGCACTGTTGAGTGGGGGGGTGGTCTTTTAATAATCTGAGGTAAAGTTACAACATTTGGGGGTATTCCTGTTACATACGTCACACAACCCTAAAACAAGCTGTCAGGCCTAAATTATGTTTTATAGCAGGATCATTTCTGTTAAAACACTCATAGTATTGTGGGACTTTGCACATGTTTAATATGAAACCTCGTATTAATCATAGAGAGAAGATAGGCTGGCAGTGAAACAAGCCCCAGTCTTAGGCTTCGTCCACACGGCTGCAGTTTCATTGGGAGCGCCGGATTGAAACAAATACGGCACGTGGCCGTATTTGAAAATATCTGCATTCACATGAAGCCGTATTCATTTCTTCTTTGGCATTTGGAGCGCACTGTCATGCAGAGCAAACTGAAAGGGTGTCACGGGTTGCCATCGTGTGGCAGGAGCCTGAGAGTGACGCACACACTGCGGTCCGTAGATATGCCACATTGAGATTATACAGCTCGATGTTTATCGTGAAACACGCTATTAAAATTGACAACCATGTCAAAAACACTGTGGAAATGTTTGTGCTCTTCTTCTGCGCTTCGCAGACACGTTCACAGTGACAGGACTTACTGCTGCTTCCTCCTGCTGGCAGTTAATGTTACTGCAACATTTCCAAAGAGACACAGATTCACTGTCCGCATACAGAAACGACTCCCCCGTTTTTGTTTCAATCCACTTGGGTGGGGAAAACGGCGGATTAGTGTGGATAGATAATTAGCCATTTTCCTGTCAAAACGGAGCCATGTGGACAAGGCCTTAGACTGACGTCTGGCATCATTGCCAGATCAGTCATTGAAACTGGACATTGCCCAGTTCTCGCCCAATCCTGATACATCTCCAAACCTCTATGTAATGCCCTATAACACACAAGCAAATTCTGGGGTTCAAAAGCGCCGATATAGACTGCAGACATCCCCATGCAGACAGGTTTCATTCAGACATGATGCAATAGGCGTTCATCCCACTTGTATTCATATTCCCCAACTCTTTCAATGCCAGAGCTCATCCACGTGACCTGCCGATCCTCCTCAGAGTAGTTACATATCCAACTGGCTCAACATTTCTCCTTCATGAAGTAAATTCCAACACTTTTTCAAAAACCTTGTAGTGGGATATTGAGTAGAAATTCAACTTGAGATCTTTGAGCTGGAGTGTTAGAGTCAGTTTCACACTCCTTCAGTCTGTTAAAATGTTCTTTACTGTATGTTCCCTTCACACATTAAATGCTTTCTGAGGTACCTTCTGAAAGTATCGTCTCTGACACCATAGATTAACGGACTAATGGAACGTGGCAACATCTGAACAATAATGTAACAAGCAAAGAGGGAGTCTGGATAATTCTCGGGGAACCATTCTTTCAGAGCAGGTTTTAACAGAGGAGTTACATACGCACCCATACACAGCAGCATCTGAAAGCCGTGGAGGAGGACAGTGTTCCTGGCTTTCTTTGCATCTTTGGTAGCAGACTTTGCAGTGAACAGAATCCTGAAGTAAGTGTAAGCGATAGTCAAACATACAATAATTAGATACACGATGTAGGTAAAGTCCCTCTTTCTGACCAAGTGAGGATTTGGGAATACATTCTCCCTGACACAGAACACTCGGGATTTAAAAAAGTTTAGAGGTTCAACAGCCAAGGTGATGAAGAGATCAGGAAGAACGGAGCACATGCTTGTTATCCAGATGAGACCGATCAGCGCCAGCGTTCTCCTGACTGTACAGATCTGAGTGTGACGAAGGGGAAGGCAGACGGCGATGTAGCACTCCACCGCCATGCACGCCAGGTTCAGAGGAGTGTTTTCAGTGGTGAAAAGTGCGATCAGCGTTAAGGCACAACAGAGGGAGACGTTTATTGTGTGGATGATGTAGCTGAGGAGGAACAGGAGGACTGACAGCGTCAGCTGGATCATGTCGTTGACCACCAGGTGGATGAAAAGGATGTACCGAGGATTCGTGTAGAATATCTGCAGGGTGGAATCAGAATATATGAAAAGGAAGAAAATGGGAGAATCATGAGAATCACCACCGTAGAACAGTGTTAAAATGGCTGTACTTTTAAATGACTGCAGTAGCTCTGTTCTTATTGAATAACTTACACCTGCAGTATTTTCACTGCCCCAGTATGGATCGTTCTACTTGTATTGAAAGGCTTTCTCTGGTGAATGTGCTGCACGTACAGTAGAAGTAAGAAATAATTCCTATACAGGCCCTGAGGACTGTTGGCCCAGTGCTTATATTCTAGTCCAGTGTTTCCCAATCCTGGTCCTCGGGACCCAAAGTACTGCACATTTTCCATTTGTCCCTGGACTCATCAGAGCAGATCAGCTCAGTCAGGTGTGTTCCATTGCTATCATTGTGTTCCACTGATATTGGCATCGCCAAACACCTCTGTCCAGTGACCTCATGACTCCGTAAGCTCTTCCCAGGTGTCTCTCAATCTCAAGAACCGAGGATCTAGAGACATGAATGTCACTGCCGAGATAAGTGAATATCTCTGCAAGTTCAAGGCTTTCACGAGATACAGATACACTTCTGATGGCTAAATCCAGGAAGTCATTAAAAGCCTGGATCTTAGACTTGATCCAGGACAATCGCAAACCCAGACACTCCGATTACTCATTCAGCTTCTCAAGTGCTACATCCATTGATTCCGCAAAGATCACAGCATCATCCACAGAGTCAAGGTCAGTAAACCTTTCCTAGCAAACAAAAGCACCTAAGTCGCTGGTTTCCACACCCCTGCCCAATTCCCAGTCCATGCATTGAACAGTGTGGGAGCCAGAACACATCCCTGACGAACACCAGTTTTCACTGGGAAAAATTCAGAATCTCTGCTTCTGCTCCGTACAGCACTCACAGTATCTGTGTATAGGCTGGCTATGATGTCCAGCAACTTCTTGGGGATCCCACAAATTCTTAGGATGTCCCAGAGAGTTGTCCAATCACCTGAATCGAACGCGTTGCGAAAATCAACATAGGCTGCAAAGAAGCACTGACGATATTCCCGTTTTCATTCTATGAGTACTTGCAGGGCTAGAATGCGGTCGATGGTTGACTTCTGGGTGTGAAGCCAGACTGTTGTGGTCGCTGAGCAGCAAGTAGCTGGAACTGAATCCTATTAAGAATAATCCTTGCAAGCACCTTCCCTGACACAGAGAGCATGGTAATACCCCTATAGTTGTTACAATCCGTGCGATCACCCTTTCCTTTCCAGATTGGGACAACAAGTCCTTTCTTCCAGTCTATAGGGATGATTCTTGTCTCCCAGATTGAAACAAAGATTGTTTGCGATGACAGGAGAACAGCATCTCCACCCACATGGAGGAGCTCAGCTCCGATGCCTCAGATCCATGGAGCTTTCCCTGCCCTCAACTGTTTCACGGCCTTTGCGATCTTACCAACATTTGGTGGTTCACAGTTGACTGGAGAATCAGCCATAAGAACCCTGGAGCTGGAGATGTCTAACATCCTAGCAGGAGGATCACCCTTATACAACTGCTCAAAGTAGCTGGCCCAGTGTGACAGTATAGCAGATGCATCTGTCAGGACTGAACCGTCTTCCACCATAACAGCAGTGGAATGAGGTGTAGGCTTTGAGGAACAAAGTGTTTTGATTCCTATGTAAGCAGGTCCAAGGTCACTAGACCACAGACGGTGTGTCCCCTGATCACAGATTCCTCTAAAAAATGCCTCCTTGTCCATTTTCAGGGCCATCACAGCCCACTTATATTAATAATATCAGAATCACAGGTGAACAACCAGAAACAAAATGTGCAATCAGGAGGATCATGGTCACAATCAGGATCAAAGGTGAGTGTTCAGGATTCTATAATTTCTATTCATCAGTGTTTTTTGGTCCAGATCCAGATAATGATCCAGTGTAGCAGGTCAGATTAACACCCTGTCATGTGGTCATATCCACCACACCATGGAATCACCCAGGCAGACATCCAGTGTATCTCCACCATCTTCAACGAAGCTATCTCTGTGCCACAGCCAGGTGAAATATGAGCGTCCCCTTGGCCTTCTCCAACAGCTGGGGTCCTCATCACTGAGACACCTGCATGCTGGATGATGCCCAGAGAAACACGCCGCATGGCCAGAATGTCATAGCTGATGTTCCCTGGAACTGGGAAAGCGACTGGGATGAGGATCAGCACCTTCAATTCTGAGACCATGGTCCTCTGTTGAAAAATGGTGGATTGTCCCCTCTGGGTCAGGGTAGAGTTATTGCCCCAAGTGGAGGAGTTCAAGTATTTCGGGGACTTGTTCACTAGTGGGGGTGACACAAATGAGGTTCCTCCATTGGGTATCTGGGTTTACACTGAGGGACACGGTGAGAAGCTCGAATATCCGGGATGACTCGGAGTAGAGCCGCTGCTTCTTCACATCGAAAGGAGCCAGTTGAGGCGGTTTGGGCATCTTGTGAGGATGCCCCCTGGTCATCTCCCTAGGGAGGTCTTCCAGGCATGTTCAACTGGGAGGAGGCCCCGGGGAAGACCCAGGACACGCTTATGGGATTATATTTCCTAGCTGGCTTGGGAACATCTCAGGATCCCCCCAGGAAGAGTTACAGCTCTTGGCCGAGGATAGGGAAGTGTGGGCTGAGCTGCTTGGTCTGCTGCCACTGTGACCCGGACCCAGATAAGCGGCATAAAATGAATGACATTCCCTAACTATGCAAATGATACTCCTCATCTGAGCCTCTTTATGTAACAATTTGTTTGATACAAAGTCATTCCACCACAAAATATACCCCTAGGTATAAAGTAGCCTAGGCTTGTTAATGCCGTGGGGTATGTTTTGGGGTAGGCCACACTGTACCCATCTAGCCTAGATTACACTACCTGGTGTTTTTCATAAATAAGTCTGTATTTAAATTCATTCATTCATTTTCTATACCCACTTAGTCCAATTAAGGGTCACGGGGGTGTTGGAGCCTATCCCAGCAGTCATTGGGCGAGAGGCAGGGTACACCGTGGACAGGCCACCAGTCCATCACAGGGCCACACGGTCAATTTAGAGTCACCAGTTCACCAAACTTGCATGTCTTTGGAAGTGGGAGGAGGCTGGAGCACCCGGAGGGATCCCACGCAAACACGGGGGAACATGCAAACTCCACACAGAAAGGACCAGGTTGGAAGCGAACCTGGGACCTTCTCGCTGTGAGGCAACAGTGCTAACCACTAATCCACCGTGTGCCCGCTGAGTTTTTTTTTTTTTTTTCAATCATAATTTAATACATGTTTCTGCATCATAGAAGATCGACATCAATAACGATGCACAGTTTGTTGTGCGTGGACACACAAACACGAGTGACTTACACACATTGTGTAGTCTGCTGAAAGGAGCACTTTCTTGGCACAAAAAGAAAAGCTCTTAAAAGTTAAAATGTGGGTTTTGTTGATAGGTTTGCAGTGGGACAGTGCTTGACCACATGAAAGTACAGGTGTAAACGTACCCGAGGAGGCGTGACTTGAGCTAAGCCTGATTTTAATGTGGTGACTGAAGAGGGAATCACAATCCAGAACCCAATATGTTGGCATATTTTTGCTGACTTCTTTCAAGTTTTGCACAGTATGTAACTGCCACAGTAATTTGGCGTTGTGGTTACAGAGACGACAGTATTTGTATCAACTTTTTTATTTTCTTCCAGAAGACGCAACATTAGCGGCTGCATGCCATCAAAGGAATACCAAACCTGGTGTTTGCTGAAGATGTGAATGAGGCTTGCGTTGATGTAGATGATGGACATCCCCAGAATCACAACGATCACATTTTTGGCCACAGCTTTGACAAAGGGGTCTCGGTGGGATGTAACCATGGTGACGTTGGCTGATGACACGTTCATTTCTTAAAAGTCGAACAAAACAGAAAACATAACTTTCTCAGGTGAAAGTAGTTTGTTGCTTCTTTCTATTCCAGCATCTATGAGGGGTTGATGTTTCTGATCACCTCCTTCCCAACGAGATCCTTTTGCTTCAAGTCCTTCCTTTGTTTTATCCATTCACCTTCACTTTAGCCTTCCCTTCTTCCCCGATACTCGTATTCTAATCACTCTTTTCCCGACGTATTCATATTGTCTCCTCCTCACGTCCAAACCACCTCAACCTATTGAGTCGGTTTTGAGGCTGACGTCTGTGATGATGTGTGAATGAGCAGCTATATCTTCGGACACGGCTGTCATTTTTGTTTTTTCCTCAATACAAGAAAAAGAGGTAAACATGATGGATTTCCTTAAAGAACTTATGAGAAGTGGAGATGCATGTTTCCATTGTTGAAACCCCAAATAAGAGCTGCCGTTAAATAAGAACATGTTTAAAGGTCCTGACTTCCAAGGTGTGCACATGAAGGTGTCAACAGAGTGTTGGAGCGGCTGTAGAGTTGACAAAATAGAAAAAAAGATATATATTCCACCTGAAATGTTACTGCGTGCACGCGACAGTTCTTTCCCACAGGTTGATTAATTTGTGCGCATGAGATAAATACTTCAGTAATTTTGGCATTGCATGCGGCCGTTGGAAAAAAAAGCTTGAATGCACGTTTGTCTCTGAGCAAACAAAATCTATCCTGTGCCTCAATAATTGTATTTTGTGTTTGTTATTATCTACACAAACGCCCATTAATAAAGTCTATCGCACAGGGTGTTGTTTTGTAGCTCAATTCAGTTGAGCGCAGCACAGACGCTAATCAGGAGTGCACAAACTAATCAAACATAGGAAATAATTGCATCTTGTGCGCACACAGTAGAATCTTTAGTGCTGTGTAAAACGCGTCCTCGTTACATATTTTTTTCTTCACTTGGGCTCTGCTTCGACTGGTTCCACCACGGATGGAACAACCTGCGACGCTCTGCGCAGCTTCCTGCTTCTCCTTCGCTGTGCGGTTAGCGGCGCACACCGTAACTGTGTGCCGCGTTCTGCATTTCTTCTGAAATCTGCATTGAATTGATACGTACTGCTTTACATTGATGAGGCGTGATCGCACTGCGTCATCGTGCGGCGAGTGACAGGCTTCAGTGAAATTACAGCTTGAAACAAACCTGAACATCTTACGTAGGAACTTTCTGTACATTACGTTCTATTTCACATTATTACAATTAATGGGTCTATTGTCTTTTCTTTTTTTTTTGGTTGATTAATTTTATACACAAACTGCAGTGTTGATTCCTCATCATCAGTTCTTTTCATTCACTTTGATTAAATAAGGATACCTGCAAAATGCACTATAGTTAAAAAATCGTTTACAATGGTCAGAAATGTCAAAGAGGATCATTTCAAAACTTTTACCTTATTGTAAACCCACATTTTAATAAAACTGTTAAGCTTTACAGCTTCTGTTGTAAACTGTTGGTCTTGTGACCACCTTTGATCAAAAGGTACATTGAAAAATTTAAACGCATGCAAAACCAAAATCATTTGAAGCAATCAGGCATTTTTGGACACTAAAGAAATGTGATTTTCTTTTTGAGCAAGGCTATTGAGCACACTGTAAAATCTGTTTTTACAGGGGGGAAAAAACCTGGCAGCTGTGGGTGCCAGAGTAATTCTGTAAAAAAAACAACTTTACCAAACAACCTGTCAATTTTATAGTATAATACTGTTGTAGTTGGTGCTTATTGTAGCCCTTTTAGTGAGATTTCTTTGGTCTTCTCCTGTTTGTCTCAGGGTCATCACAGGAGGTTTGGTCTGGGATCCACATGTTGGTTTGGCTTTTCTCAAACAACTCCAACTGTACAAGGAGAATGGGGCATGGTCGGCCTTGAAACAGAGATATTCTGTTTGGGAGGCAAGCACGCTGGCTGTGTGCGCCACTTTGTACTGTGCAATGCACTAATGTATTGGGCAGCTTAACTCGTGTGTTTTAGAACACTGATGTAGCAGACTCAATTCTAAACAGACATGATGTTTTTTAAAAACTCTTCATATTAGAATTGAGTAGGTGGCTAAAACAGATTAGGTAAGATGACCAACATATTAATGCATTTCCATTTGAATAAAGAGGCCCAAAGATATTTAATTCATTATATTTTCCCGGTGGCACAAGCGGTTAGTGCACTTGCCTCCCAAACCAAATATCCTCGGTTCAAGGTTGCTCATGCCCCATTGTCCTTGTATAGCTGGATGTGTGTTGGAAAAACCAAATCAACATGTAGATCCCAAACCAGATCTCCTGTGGTGAATGAACCTGAGCAAAATGGAAGAAGCTCAAAGAAATCTCATTGAATGGGGACAACTGCATTTAAATTTTACAGAAATAATTGGTTTAAAAGCAGCACGGTCGTGTTATTTCAACAGAAAACGGCCGTTCGATTTGCTGGTTTAAAATGTCTTTTTTTGTGTGTATATACTGTAAAATTTACAGGTTGTTCTGTAAAGGTATTTACATTTTTTTACTGTAATTTTTTTTTTTTTTACAGAATTATTCTGGCAACCACTGCTGCCAGTTTTTTCCTGTAAAAACAGTTTGTTTGTTTTTTACAGTGCATGAAGAAGACATACTGTACTCACCTCAGGCAGAAGATCAACATATCATCTTTAAAAAATAAAATGCATTCATTATTCATTGCAGACTAAAGTAGAATTTTGCACTTACAAAGCACAGGTTAAGTCCATTGTCCTTTGCTTTTCGGGAGTCAAAGTTGTACGTTTTGTCTGAATTCTCTTAAACAGCCACTTTTCATGTAGATCACATGTATATTTTCATTTGGGGAAAGAATGATCTGTTTCTTTGGAGTCAGAATTTTTTAATCGTTGAGTAGAATAAATTAGACGACAGAAAGAAAAATCCTCCAGTGAGAATCGCGCACAGTAAAACTCACATGTTCGTCTTTACACACTGCTGATGCACAACCAACAATCCAACAACACAATTCAAAGCTGTGCAAAAGGAACAGAGCAGATGAAAAGTTGTTTCATTAACAGTGCTGCAGTGCTTCAGTCAGTCCTGCAGTGATGTTTTTCAGACGCGTGTCAGTGATCGTTACCTTAGTCGGCTGAAAGGAAGGAAGGAAGATTCGACCGCCAGTCAGACGGCTCCAGAAAATGTTGGTCTTTATATCCAGTGTGTTTTACAGACGTCCAGGGATTCAACGCTGTACAAAGTGTGTGTTTAGTTGGTGTGCGTTCAACTGTGGAAGGCAATTGTGTATGTGTTATCAGCATGCATACGAGCAAATATCAACAAGAGTGCAGCTGTCAAAATGCTAAAATAAACAGCTGATATTTGGGGTGGGAAAAGAAATCGAGAAAATATCGTCATTTTTATTTATTTATTTATTTTACAATATTTTAATGGATTTTTAAAGTCCAGAATAATATAATTCAAATCCAATTGCTTGTGTAAAGAGTGCAGTACCGCTTTTATTCACCAGATGGCTCAGTGTATTTCTTGTAGACATAATATGAGTATTTTGTGTCTTCACTTCCAAAACAGAAGCTTCCCGGTTCAAGACCACCCGTGCCCGTTCTCCATATAATATGGAGTTGCGTCAGGAAGTGCTTCCGGTGTAAAACTTGGGCCAAATCAACATGCAGATCCATATCGGATCTGCTGCGGCGACCCAGAGCAAAAAGGGAGAAGCCGAAAGAACTTACTTCCCTCCATTTCAATGATGCAGAAACTTTGATTCATGCCTTTGTGTCTTCCAGAACTGACCATTGTTATGTGTTCATTCATGCCATAGGACCGCACCAATCAGGCTCATCCAACCAAATGTGTTTTAAATACATGCTGGGAACATGGATACACAAAGAGCAATAGCTTTGGATGGGTAGGAGATACCCGACTACGCTTGTCCAAGGTAATGCACAGCTGTACAGTGTCAGCACATCCAAAGTACTGACAGAGTCAGTATTTTGGGTTCCGAGGACCAGGATTGAGAAACACTGAAGTAGTCGATAGATTGGCTAAAAGAGCTCTGAAATTAGATACACAGTTGGATCTTTCAGTAAATCTGAAGTGAAAAACATCAAGACAGAAGTCAATAATCTTTGGCAGAAGCAATGGGATGGGGAGACTAAGGGCCAGGTTCTACATAAAATCCAGAGGCAGGTGACTACAAGGAGACAGGGTAGATCAGTGTTTCTCAATCCTGGTCCTCGGGACCCAAAGTCCTGCACATTTTCCATTTATGCCTGAACTAATCAGAGCAGATCAGCTCATTCAGCTGTTGATTAGCCAAACACACCTGACTGAGCTGATCTGCTCTGATTAGCTCAGGCATAAATGGAAAATGTGCAGGACTTTGGGTCCCGAGGACCAGGATTGAGAAACACTCAGGGTAGATGGAATAGAAGGAGTGAAGTTGCTATCATACGACTACGCGTAGGATACACAAGCCTTAATCACAACCTGAACATCATAGGAAAACACGACACTGGAGTCTGTCCAAACTGTCATGAAAGGGACACAGTTGAGTGAGCATGTCCTACTAGAGTGTGAAGCCTACAGTGGGGAGAGGACAGTTCTCTTAGAGGACATTAAACCACACAAGCTTGAAATTAGAGGGTTTACTTTCCTTGTCTGCATTAAAACCAGCAGCTTGGAGACATGGAATTGTGTACTTAAAAACAACAGGTTTATTTGACAGGTTATATATATTTTTTCTGATGTCTAAGCTCCATTGATGCTCCACACCAAAACACACCAAACCACCAATAAGCTCAAAGAAGAAGAAGAAGAAGAAAGAAGAAGAGGACCACAAACACACACAAACAGCGACAGACAAAGTGGAATTCAAATACAACAAAACCAGAGTGAGTACAAAATAACACAAACCAAGAACAAATACACAAAACTGACAACTGAGGAACCCACACAAAGATGTAGACAAGTGCACGTTGTACAGAAACCAAACCGGAACTCAAAAATGGCTAAAGTATAAAACAAAAGAACAGCGATCAAAACCTCACAACAATCAATAATCAGGACATAAGACAGGGACAAGGGACGGATCGTGACAACTAATTGTTTTGTGCTATATAAGAAAAAGTCACGCCCTCCCCAGTTACAAGATAAAATTGCTGAAAATCGTAACAAATTTTAGCTTGTCGGCTTGGGACGGTCACGTAGGATATGTCAGCTTGTGCTCAGGAAAATAAGAACATAAAAGATAAGACTACATTAAATGTTACGAGGCTAATTGTGCACAACAACCAAAGAACCAAATCTACATACGAATATGGAAATCTGAGGGATGCACTTCAATATGGCAGAAAGAAAAAGAATTAGCAACGTTAACGTTAATAAAAATGACATCAATCTTAAGGTGGCATTTAGAGTGCCAGGTTGCAGGAAGTGGTTTCAATTTAAAATAGTTTTTCAATATTTTCTGGGGGCAGCACAGTGGATTAGTGGTTAGCACTGTTGCCTCAAAGTAAGTAGGTCTCAGATTTGCTTCCAACCCGGTCCTTTCTGTGTGGAGTTTGCATGTTCTCCCCATGTTTGTGTGGGTTCCCTCCG
>OMMV01225910.1:0-10026 GCA_900302635.1 Chatrabus melanurus | reverse complement strand
GCCAAGTTTCAACCATCTAGTTGTTGATTTAAGGTGACATTGAAGAATTTGGAGGTTTCTTTATTATTCCATCTACTTTGTGCAATGCACCAGTACCACTGGCAGAAAAATAGCCCCAGAGCATGATGCTACCACCAAAATGCTTGACAGTTGGTACAGTGTTCTTAGGTTTGAAAGCCTCACCTTTTCTTCTCCAAATATACCTCTTGTCATTGTGGCCAAACAGCTCAATCTTTGTCTCGTCTGACCATAAAACGTTTTTCCAGAAGGCATTTGTAGGCAGCTGCAAATTTCAGTCTAGCTTGAAGGTGACAATTTTGTAGCACGGGCTTCTTTCTTGATCTGCACCCTCTCAGTTCATGGTGATGTAAAACTTGCTTCACTGTGGACAGTGACTCTGGTGTTCCAGCAGTTTTCAGTTCATAGTCGGCCTGAGCTTTGGTGGTTCCTGGGTTCTTCCTGAACATCTTAACCAATTTCCTATCATCTGATGGTGACAGTTTGGGTCTTCTTCCAGACCTTGGCAAAGTGGTGACACATCTGACTAACTTGTACTTATGAACAATTGTTTGAACTGATGATGTTGGAATCTGCAGTTGTTTAGAAATGGCTCCAAGAGACCTTCCCAACTTGTGTAAATCTACAATTCACCTTCTTAGATCTTCACTGAGTTCCTTGGACTTTCCCATTGGTCCCATTTTCCCATTTCCAATGAGTGCTGTCAAACACATCCTTTTTATGCTGGCAGTGAGAAACTACCAGTTTTAGGCAATCATGATCACTAACGATGAGTTCATAGGCCTTGGTCCTGGCACGTTAAAAGACATTGTAGAACCTTCAGCACCACTTATTAAAAGATTAAAGTCAATGTATGTATATATTTGAGCCTATATGTATAATTTTGACCCTGTGTGGATTAGAGAAGATCCCAAATAAATTCGAACCTGTGCATTCAATTCTTGTTTTTTTGGAGTCATTAATGATGTACCGGTATGTTGTACAATCATTCCACCCTGGCAAAAGAAAAGTTCAAAGAAATCATTAAAAGCCCAAAATTACCATGACATTCATGTCCATGATGAGTATATGTAAACTTTTGACCGCAACTGTATATACACATACAGTCACAAAGTACCATACCTTGATACCTTGTATTTCTTAATAATTGATGGAAGTGAAGTCCAAGACATATTCACTAAATTGAAAATGTTTATGTATCCATCCCCTGGCTTGTCTGAAGAAAACTGGCTGAAAAAAAATCACTGATTTGTATTCACAATAATCCTTATATTTTGTTTAATTACTTATGGGATCTAATAATGGAGGGACTGTGTATAAAAATGGCTGTAATTCCTAAATGGTTAATGTGATATTTTTGTTAAACCCTTTGAAATAAAGCTAAAAGTCTACACTACAAGCACATTTTGATTGTTTCATTTCAACTCCAATGTGTTGGTGTAGAGGCAAAATTACAAAAATTGTCTCACTTGCCAACTACTTATGGACCCTACAAAACCACTTTTTATGTAGTTACTCAGTTACTTTGTAATGTCAAATGCAATGAAAATCCTCCAGCTTTTCTTGCCCACTTAAACAATAATATATAGTTTGGAGTATGATACTTAGGATGAGGGAGAATCACTTTCTGTTTCAGTGACAATGTCTTCTGTTCTCAACTAATTCAAGAATAGAATATTCCAAGAGGATACATGGCTTTCAGTGCAGCAGATAAATCAACTGAATTGGCAATTCTCTCCTGGATCTGCGTTTGGATAATCTACAAAATTTAATGGGTTCTTATTTTTACTTTAAAAAAAAAAAAGAAAAAAAAAAGAACATTTCCACTAAGCATCGTACAAATCGGTTTAAATAACCCTACTAACTAAGTGAGTTGAAAAATGACCTCTTTGGTAAAAGTAAACACCCCCACTTTATTAGTGCAATTAAAGATTTTTGAAAAGATTACAACCTTTGGTCAAATATGTCATTTCCTTTCATACTGCTACTCAAGAGAAAAAAAACAACAACAGTATTACCAAAAGCAATACTTTATCTTCAGTTGAATTAATAAATAAAGCTATTCAAAGGGATTTTCTGAGCAGGTAAGTGTGCTTTCAGAGTGAAGCTTCACTGAGGCTTGGTTCTGGAGGATGGTGAGATGCAAACGGGAGGAAGTACTCTCTGGCAAACTGGAAGACATCGTCTGGTTTCTTCAACAGCAAGAACTGTAGGAAGTCAGATATGAGTGCACGTATCTCTGGATGCTGTCTCAGGTACGAGGCATGGTCGGCCTTCAGCTCCTCCTGACATAACGACACATTCTTATTCTATGATGTGTGAATGGATTATTCTGGTATACAGTCATTCAACAACAAGACATAAGAGTCAAATACATAATTGAGCCAAATTCTTTATCTTAAATGGCAATGGCACATTTTTTGGTTACCTTTCTATCCAGGAAGTGAGAGCGCATCTGCATGTCTTCTTCCCACACCAGGGGGATCTGCTCAAAATCTAGCATTTATACAAACATACACATTTAAAAAAAAACAAACATTACTGATGCTGTTAAATAATGAGTTTTTATGTGTGTGGTGGATTATTAACCTTTCTCAAGATGTGATGGCAGATGCAGAAGTCTCATGGTGACCGGTGACCCTACCGGCACCCTACTGACCAAGTGCCTGGTCACAAAAAAATAAGTCAAATTCATTATCAAGCAATGGAATTTCTATAGATACAAACAGGAACACCTCCTGAAACAGCCTAAGATCAGAACAAAATTAACTTCCACCACAGAATATTTAATGCAGATTTACCAATGCTTGCAGTTTTAATTAATAATATCCAACCATTTTTACATCCAACTGACAGAAGAAGCAGTCTTAATTCTGATTTTTATTCCATCAGATTTTTATGACATCATAAAAGGAAAACCTAACTTGCGATGTTAAGGCTGGTATCTCATTGAGAGGCAACTATTTGGTGACTGTGACAACTGAATGTTTAGTCGACTGCCAGACGAATTTGGCCAAGTTTTTGGTAACATTGGGCCGACATACTTGCCACTTTTTGACGACCGTTTAACGAATTAGAGGACCGCTGGACGCCTTGTTGAACAATATTTGATGAATATTCTTGAAGCAGCCATATGTCTGTCGTCCTCAATTCTTTAATTACTCACTAATGACTGGCAACCGCATTTCGACCGTGATCTGACTTTGTAGCAAAGCGAAGCGAACCAGGCGACTGTAACAGACCAGGGGGCGACTTGGTAGCAGTCTATTGAAGATTCCTTGGCGAATAAAACTCCTAGTTAGAGAATAGTTAGAGACAAGTGAACATAAGCAGTCGTTCATTCGCCACCAGGGTTTTGAACATGTTCAAAATCCGCACGCAAATGAAATCGAGGCGAGCAACTAATGAGCGAATGGGGATACTGATTCCGACTGCTTACAGAATTATTTCAGACTGCATTGAGACCAAGAGCAGAATTAGACGAATGGCCATTCGTCTCAGTCGCCAATCGGTCGCAAGCCCAGTGAGATACTGGCTTAAGGAACTCATCACCAAAATTTGCTCAGCTCATCTTTGACCTAGAAATGATTGTAATCCATAAACCAGTTTTTGAGTTTTAGCATCTGCAAATAGACAAAACAGGCAACCTGTCCTCCTCTGTCAGTTGATGAAAGTAAAAATGAATTATGTTGTAATGTAAAATGTCTTTTACATCCTAGCTACATTCCTTTATCTATTTAATGATATATATTCCAGGCCAGTCCCAGGTTTGCTTCTGACCTGGTCCTTTCTGTGTGTAGTCTGTACATCCATCCATTCTCTATACCCGCTTATTCCAATTAAGGGTCACGGGGTGCTGGAGCCTATCCCAACGGCATTGGGCGAGAGGCAGGGTACACCCTGGACAGGTTGCCAGTCCATCGCAGGGCCACACATAGACAGACAAACACAGCCACACTCACCTACGGTCAATGTTAGAGTCACCAATTCACCTAACATGCATGTCTTTGGAAGTGGGAGGAAGCCGGAGTACCCGGAGGGAACCCACGCAGACACGAGGAGAACATGCAAACTCCACACAGAAAGGAACTGGGCACGGTGGGAATCAAACCCCAGACCTACGTGCTGTGAGGCAAGAGTGCTAACCACTGAGCCACCGTGCCGCTGAATGAATGAATGAATAAATAAATCATTTAGTTCATGTTTCAGCACATGCACACTTCCTCCACAATTCCTCCAGAATGACAAGTGCTCAGGCTTTTTGATTATCAGAAAGTGGGACAAAGTTCTGGATAAGAGACTCCCTTTGATTTAGTTGATTTAGTCTTCCAAATTTAGTTGCCTTATTTGTAAGTTTTATGTTTAAAATAAACTAACTTGTATGTCCTGAGTATGGACATCCCTCTCTGGAAAGGAAAGGGCGATTGCCTGGATTGCAACAACTATAGGGGTATTACCCTGCTACTTGTCCTGGGCAAGGTACTTGCAAATGTAATGCTCAACAGTAAGTCAACTATCAAGCACATTCTGCTCTGAGAGTACTCACTGAACACAATTTTGAATATCAGCAGAGCTTCTTTGCAGCCTCTGTTGATTTTTGCAAAGTGTATGTCGCATTAACTGGGCTGTCTTTGCGGGACACCCTGAGAATATGGGGCATCTCTACTAAGGTGCTGGATATCATGACCGGCCTATACCCAGCTACTGAGAGTGCTATGGGGAGTTGTGGCAGAGTCTCTCACGTCTTCCTTTTGAATTTTGGGGTCCATCAAGGATGTGTCCTGCCTTCTCCTCAATTCAGTTTTGCATGAACTGAGCGTTGTGTAAGGTCATGAAGTAAAGTGACCAGGGTCCATTTGCCAATGAGGAAAGCTTCAGTGATCTTGACTTTGCAGATGATGTTGTGGTTTTTGTGGAATCAATGGTTACCCTGGTTGCAGTTTTCATGAGTCTGCACATGTCCTGGATTAAGAACAGGTTTTTAATCACTTCTTGGACTCAGCCATCAGAAGTGAGTCTTTATATAGGCAGGGTGTTTGAGAGATTCACTTATCTTGCCATTGACATTTATGTCTCTGGGAGCTTGCCCTGTGAGATCCAGAGATGTCTTGAAAGAGCTTATGGAACCATCAAGACACTCAGCAGAGGTGTATGAATCTGCCGATTAGGCATGAACCCATATAAGATTTTGATGGTTTGATAACCGTAGTCAAAAATACAGCAGCACACAGTATTATACAGTATTACACACCTCTGTGGATACATTATTTCGGCATTGAGGCACACATTCTTTTTCTCTGTCTTCTCTCTCTGTCTCTCACCACATATTCAGTTTGAGAGTTATTATCTCTCATCGCATATCCAGTTTGTAACACTTATGAAAATCATAAATTTTATTTGTTTGTTTACATCATGAATACACTGATTCATGGAGCCAACCACTGAAGTTTGTTGGAATTTAAGCAAAGCAAAGAATTACAAAGCAGAATGTCATTTAATTGTTGCACTTTAAAATAAAGAATGTTCATTCACTGTACGTCGGACAGAAATCATTTTCCACCAGCAGATTCAAGGATTTTTTTTTATTATTCAGAAGTGTGAAACAATTTGTTAAACAACTTGATGGCTCCATTGTGTTCTGCTTTGAATTTTGACCACAGTATGTAATGGAGAAATAATTTTTTTTATTTTTTTTTTAAACACTGTTGTGAGCTTGCTCATAGTCATGTTATCTGCATGGCTAGAATATTTAGTTCAACAATATAGCAACTCCCTAGTTAGTACTTGTTCATGTTTAATTTAAAATAATGTTACCCTGAATTTAGCAAAGAGCTGTGTGGTACCATGATTTTCCTCCTCACTCTGTCACTCTTCAAAAACAGTCTTTCACATTATGCGGCTTTCCCCCCTCTACATTGCGGTTTTCTGTGGTTTTGCTTTGGTTTGGTTTTTATAATCGAAATATTACCGCACGCCTTTGACATGCTGTATGATTTTTTTGTTTTGCAAAGCTCACTGATTGAACCATGTGGAATGACACCAGGTTTGTTTGCAAAGCTCCTGCGGTTTTGGATCTATGGCATTTTCAAACCTTGGGTATACCGTGAAACTGGCAATTGGCTCATGTCTACTTTTGATACCTTTGCAGGAGGATGGTGGTCCAAGTTTTCCTGGTTTTTCTAGTCTTACTGTATGGTTGTGAGACTAATCAATGACTAGCCAGTGACCTAAGACAACGACTGGATGTTTTGGTATGAGGTCTCTCCAGAGAATCTTTGGGTACTGCAGGAATGACTTTGTTTTCAGATTAGAGTTTACTTACGGATACCCAGATGAGGTGTGTTTCATGTATTTTGAGGGAGCATTAATCCAGCCATCTGGCAGTGTAGGCGCATTGTTTCTGAGAATCCCAGTGACTGGATGAGATAAAGGACACACCCACGTAACACCTGGATATGGCATATAGATGGTTACTTTTGGGAGACAAGTATGGACTGCATGTCTGGTTGGGCACTTGCCAGTCAGTACCCGAAGCGCTTTTGTGAGGTGGTTGACATGGAAACGGACAGCACCAGTGTACGCTTCCAAGCCCCACCTTTGCAAATTCAATAAGCAATGTATAGTATCCACATCAGCAAACTTTCATCTGAGGGTGAAAATAAAATTCCAATATACTGATACTGCAACTTAAAACTGATCCATTCAACTACGGTATGTGTAGTGTAATTTTGAAATAATTTTTTTTGTTGATGTTTGTTTTGCTCATGTGTATTTGCTTCTTTGTTGAAATGTTAATATGATTGCGGAAAAAGCTAATGGACCAGTTAATGCAACAAATGGGTCCAACTTGAATGTAATAAATTAAATTTAGGGACTTGAAAACAAGGCAGAGTCAGACATTCTTAAAGACTGAACATTAACCTAAGAGGTACAGCAGGGTGTTTTCAGCCAACTTTTAGAATTGGCAGTGAGTGATAAATGATGACGACTGATCATTTCACCTGTGTAAGGCAAAGCAATTTTCACTGAATATGTCCACCTTTCAAGCTTCACTGGGATTGACACCAATGAAAACCTGACCAGCCTTCCCAGCATGGCTGCCATTAGTCTTTATCAATAGCTCCAGGGTTTACCATCCGCTTTCCCACCACGGGGCGAGTCAGTGGGTGCTGGGATGGTCTGCCACACTCCTGCTGTGATGCGATGACGTTAATAAAGAAGCGTGACGGGGCTTCTGTAGATTCTTCGTCTGCATAATGTGACAGGGCTGGCTGAGAGGAAAGGAAGGAAACAGAAGCTAGGAGGGGGGTGAGGAAGACCGGAGGTGGAGGAGTTAGCCAGACAGCATCCTGTAGGTTCTGCTATGGCTCACATTGGAACAGCCTTCCCTAATGATTTCTATCCAGGCCGGAAGGAGGACGCCCGGCGAGAGATTTGAGACGGGGTGAGGTGGGTTGATGGTGGGGTGGGGGGATTCCCAAAGTCTTTAGCCAGCTACTCCCTCCCTCTATCACCATGACAACTGTGGCCGGTGGGAGTCCGGGCATTCACTCACACCTGGAGGAAACAGAAAGCATAATTTACATTTTGCACACATCCCTGTTTACCACAGTGGACTAATGTGGTTCATGGAGAATGCAGAAAGGGATCACTGGAAACTTTTGTCTGTCTGCTATTCTTTCCATGGAGTCCATTTTATTGAAAATGTAACATCACTGCCAGTCATTGTTGATGTGTGCCTCCTGGAATTGTTTTGGTAACGTTTCAGCGTTTGAATTATCAGGCAATATGACCTAAACATGTCGTACTGGTGGACTCTGACAACACGGTTTGTGAAATAATGTTTTATTGTGACCAAAACCTCCAAACTAATAGTGTGTAAACAATAATTATTGACAATGCAATAATTTAAAAATTGAAAACTGCAGCTTGAACAGTTTTTACACATTTGGGAATGATATGTATTAACAAAAATTCAGACTGTCAGTATTTTTTAAGCAGTAAGGCACTGACAAAAACAAAGGATAAAGGTTTAGGGTTGACATTGTCGACATTAGGGAGTGAATTTGGCTGCTGTGCAGAAGGGTTTATGTCGGGGTTAGGGTTAGGATTAGGGTTACATTGTTCTGAAGGAAACTCTGGGTCACCCTGGTAGTGTGCGGCCTAGGATAGTTATGCTCAAACACCAGTCTGCTTTAACTATATGGTGGGTTCAACAGAGGGAACAGAACTGGCTGTGGTATTGCATTGCGCCTTCAGACATCTTTGGACAAAAATCAGCTGTGATCTGAAGTGAGAACAGATGGCACCCCCAGACCACAATGCTACCTCAACCAAAATGACCCCTCTTCAAGATGAAGGGTCAAACCTAATGTTCACCTCACTGTCTGCTGCCTCTGATTTGCTCATCAGGGTAACCAACCTTGAACCTTTATTCATAAAGAAATCGTCTGTTGACTATTTTACCTGCCAGCTGAAGCCCAGTCCTGCTGGTGTTAAAATCATACCGTGATATGGTCTCCATACACAAACACCCACAACTGCAAGATGTCTACACACTGTTCTGCTGGTAATCTGTTTTCACTTCACACCAATAATTCTGCATGCTGCAGCTGTCTGGAAGAAATTGCAAGGATGGTGTAAAATCAATATGGCAGTCCCATCTTGCGGTTGTCTCCCTTTGTGCACCTGGTCATGGTCAACCCTCTACCCTTCTGGTAAACTGATAATGACCAAAAGGATGTACAATTGTGGATGGATTCCCATTAAAAAGACATGCAACCCCCTGTTTTGGTCTACCTGCACTCATTCTACTTGTTTTGTTTCTTTGAGCCTGCATTAGTCATGGCATGATGGAAATGAATGATAAGTACAGTGTTTGTGAATTTTATTGTGGACCACCTCAGGCTTTACATGTGTGAAATTATTCTTTGTATAATGCACATGGACGGTTGATGGAGAAAGCAATACCAAGGACACTAGGTGATATGGAACCAATATTCATAAAAAACCAGAAGTTCTTAGAAAATAAGCTTTTGTTGTTTCCAATACATTCCCATAGCCAATATTTGGAAGCTATTTTAGCCACACTAGATGGCCTGTTGTGCTATGTAAAACAATTGACTGGATTGGTTAGTCCAGATGACAGGACCTCTTGAATGGAATGTTGATTTCATCTGACGTCGCACTGCCCCAGTTGCTATGTCATAAACATTATTGATTTTATGTGATTTAGTAAGTGATAAACGTTGGGTTCATATAAATTATGTTACATCATAACATAGCGAAGTATTTTCATGACATTTTTACAGCCTCCCAGGGCATAGAGCTCCAAAGTGTGACGTCACATATTCATGAAAATAATCAAGCTGGTTCTCCACTATCTTTTCAAAATGACAGTTTTGTGTATTGAAGATCAATCTGGGTGCAATGTGTGGACTTTTTTCATCTGAGTTATTTATATATTTAATGTATCAATCATCAGTGCGAGTAGACTCCATGTTATGCAGAAACCTCCTCCCTTCCTATACCAAAATGTCCCAAGGACCTAGACCTTCAACAGATCTAGCTACACGGAAGAAATGGTGATATGAAACTATATATATCTATATCTATATATAGATATAGATATAGATATCGATATAGATATAGATATATCTATTTAGATGTCTATATATAGATATATATATATCTATATATAGATATATAGATATATATATAGATATACATACATACACACTCACCGGCCACTTTATTAGGTACACCTTGCTAGTACCGGGTTGGACCCCCTTTCGCCTTCAGAACTGCCTTAATTCTTCATGGCATAGATTCAACAAGGTGTTGGAAACATTCCTCAGAGATGTTGGTCCATATTGACATGACAGGCGTTGCACAGTTGCCACACTGTTACACCACCAGCAGACTGAATTGTTCATACAAGGCAGGATGGATCCATGCTTTCATGTTGTTTATGCCAAATTCTGCCCCTACCATCTGAATGTCGCAGCT
>OMMV01225902.1:0-15563 GCA_900302635.1 Chatrabus melanurus | reverse complement strand
AGGCTACAGCAACTGCAGCACGCTGCTCAATGATGAAACACATCGACGCTGCATTATGTCATCTGGAGCAAAAACGACAGTTATGAACCTAATTTATGCATTTGGAACGCTTGTCGCAGGGATGATCCGTGCCAGGAAAATACACAGCAGCTTGAAAATGACCGTAATAAATGTAATGTCGAGACGTGGCTTCAGTTCAAGATGGACACGATTCCCTGCAATAACCGAACAGCAAAGTTTGATGTGTGCAATCAAATTTTTTTTTAAATTCACAAGATTTGTATGTATGGGTTGCCACAAGTTCTGTGCAACATGCCCAATATCATGTGGTGCAGCATATTTAACCGCTGATGTAAACCAGAACCATATGGCACAGTAATGTGAAACACATGGAGGGACCACTAGAGGTCGCAACAGCTACACCACTGATCACATGATCAGCGAGCTGCAGGATTTCCTTGCATGACAAGGTCTTCAGTTTTGGACTCATTGTATAAAACTAAGCAAAATACTGAGATATAAAAGCTGCAGTATTTTGATGGGAACAATGTTTACTACACACGTAAAATCAAAAGGTCTATCAGCAAACACTTATTTGTTTTAGTATTTTGCATTCCTTGGCTTCATTCAGGGTTATTCGGGTAAAGCAGTTAATCGAGCTCCGGATGTTGACTGAGATTTGGATTTCATTCGGAACCATGATCGATTCCTGAATATTTTAAAAACTCCAAAACCCGAGGAGAACTTTTTGTGCTGTTATCAGGTCAAAAAAAAGATGAAGCTAAATCAGATTCCTATGTAAACGTGATCTATGATGAGAATCAACCTAAAAAGTTCCTTCTAAGCTGCTCGATGCTCTCCCATCATATGGTGGAAGGTTTCTGATTTTGTTTTTCTACAGAAAGCTGAACTTGCTCCAACTAAACGGCGTTACTCGCGAGGAGGTGTTAGAGATATTGGCAGGTGAGTCTCGGTAAAGTATAGATAATATCCCTGCCAGATTTGCAAAAGACGGTGCCTGCTTAATTCCCCGCCATAAATCGCATATTGTAAACCTGTCATTAAGTACAGGTATTGATCCTGATGATAAACTAGCCAGAGCGTTACCTTTGTATAAGAAGAGCAAAACTGATATTGGAAATTACAGGCCTGTTTCAGATTTGAGCACCTCAAAGGTTTTCGAGCATGTTGGCTTAAAGCCTGTATCTCACGGAGCGGCGAATGCTGACAAAGGTTGCAAAACGGTTCTCAAACAGTTTTTAGGGTCGCACAGAAATTTTGAACATGTCCAAAATTTCTTTGCGAATGTATTTTTCTGCAAGCATTTGCAAACTGTGGTAAAACGTGTCGCTAAAGTTATTTTTGGTTCGCCGCGTAGTGAACGCAATCAAAAGCTGCAGCAGCAGCCAGACAAATCGATTCTTCCTCAAGGGCAGCAGCGTGCCGGGCTTCTTCCTGACAGCAAAATGCCGCTCATGACAGAGGGGAACCCTGATTTTTGCCAATGTTCGTCAGAAAAGCGGCGAATCCAAAAATTGCAACGTTCGTCAGCATTCGCCGCTCCATGAGATACCAGCCTAACCAGTGAAATGGTTAAACCAACATATCTTGTTGACGAGAGCTTGCTGTACAAGTTAGTCTGGCTTTCAGTCATCCTACTCAATGTATATCTGCTTGATATATCGAGTGTGTGTGTGTGTGTGTGTGTGTGTATAAGGCAAGAATGTGATATGGTAATTGTACAGGTATAGGGACTTTGGAGCTGCAGAAAGCTTGTGATACAGTAGACCATAGGTGTCACTGATTCCAGAAAGGGCCAAGAGGGTGCAGGATTTCTTTGCAGCCACCCACTCCACCAGGAATGATGAACTCATTCCCTTCTGCTCAGAGTGATGTTAATCAGTGAAATCACATGGTGGAGTGGGTGGTTGCAAAGAAAACCTGCACCTTCTTGGCCCTTTCTGAACTCTGTTTGACACTGGATGCAGTAGACAATGATATCCTGCTAAATGCCCAAGATAAGAGTAATGACTCATGAATGGAAGATGGTTTAAATCTTCTTGGTCGGGTGGAAAGCATGTGCTGGAAGTAAATGGATTTAATTATCCTGAATGTTCTGTTACATGTGACGTTCCTCCTGGCTTGATACTGGGACCTCTTCTGTTTCTTATATACAAGAATGACATGCCAGCAAATTGCTGCTTCATGCAGATGATTCAGCACTTACTGCCGCAGGAAAAGAAGGCATAGCGGTGGCCCTTAACATCTAAACATAAACTGAAATGGTTATGACGGTGTTAGTCAGGTGCGGTGGAAATGAAGTTGATCCAAGGCAGCAAGTTTCACATTTATGCATAATTTTAGATCAAACATTCCCAGGTGAAGTGATTTTTGATAACTTTGATTTCCAAATGTACAAACAAGATTTTTCTACAGAAATGTTCATATTTAATTTAAAACCAAAGAAACTACTTATTTTGACTGCCCTTTTTTTTCCCCATGGTGTAGTGGATTAACAAAAGAACTCGGTCCAGATTGGTTCAGAATAAGGCTATCAGACTTGTTTAGATCTCCCTCTGAGGAATCACACTGCTGTAGAGGAATCTATGAAAGTTGGTATTCTACCTATTGATTTTATTCTGGAGCAGTGTTGTTGTAGATGTTATACATGTAGATGTTACCTTCCAGTTGTCTTCACATAACCATACTAAAAATATATATATTTTTAATTGTTAACCATGTTGATGGTTTTAGTAAAGTATTTATTACACTGTTAAATTGTGGAATAATCTCCCTGTTTTAGTTTAAATGCTTATAGGCGTAAAGATGTTTTGTTTTTTTTTAAATGACAGTTGTACATCACTCAATTGAAAAATCAATAGCAAAAATCATTTTCGATTTTACTTTTGTGTTAAGTTATATTTGTTATTATTTTTGCCTTTTTTCCAAGGACCACAATGGGGGGGAAAAGTGTTTGCTTCATTGTGTTTTTCTTGGCAATTACTGTTTAGTTTATGTGCATTTGCTGTTTTTGCCAAATAAATGAAAATCAAAAGCTGCTTTAAAATGACAAGGTATGGCCACAGTAACGGGGTGATAGTAGGATTAAATGTTCAGTCATTATAAAAACACCCACATTAACTCAATATTATGAATTTGAAATACATTTGCAAAGATGCTAATGTTTGGAAGTGGGAACTGATTGATCTGTAAATAAATATCTCATGAATACACTATAGCCTGGTGTGTAACTTTTCCTTCCTTCACCTGCAGCGGCCACATGTTTCTTGCAGTTCTCCAGCTGAGGGCCCCTATAAAACCAGTCCTGCTCCTGATCTTTGTGGTTCACATCCGTGACCTGGTCAGACCACTGGTCCCACAGGAGAAAGGTCCTCACCTCTCCTCCTCCTAAAATAACACCAGTGACCTGGTCAGCGCCTTTTTATCCCCATCCGAGATGTTTTTGAAACTTTTACGTCTGCAGGTAAAAGATGATGCACAGCTGGTGCAGAAACGGAATGTTCCAAAACATTTCTAAACCCCTAATTTCTCTAACATTCATACACAAATTACAGCTTGTAGAAGGTGGGTGTAAAAGCTTAATGAGAGGGCTCGACACGTGTCAATTTGTATGGTTTTGTTTTTGTTTTGTTTTTTTAATTTGCAGCTTGGTTTTACTATAAAATGTGTATTATTAGGAGGCGGTATTTCTGGAGCAGTCTTGCACACATGCCGACGCAGACATACGTTCACCCACGCTCTTATTTTTGGAGGCACAGTGAGGTTGTTTGCCAAATACAGCTTTATGCTGCCTGGCCTCTGATCCAAATGGCGTTACAACAGTTAAGAAACCTCCGGGGCCCACAAAGACCAAAAAGAAACAGAGGAAAAAGTGCAACTGGCAGCCAAGCCCAGATATTCACTGAGCTCATCCCACCAGGCAGCAGTAAATCATTATGAAAGCAAAAGACATTGCGGTCGGCACTCGTCAAAGACCAATAAAGCGCCCGTTTGCGCGAACAACCTCCTCGCGTATAAATGTCACTAACTGTCATGTCGGCACACATTTCTCAGTGTGACTTTCACAATGTTTCAGAAAGACGCGGCACGGCCAGCGTGGACTGAAACGGTTGCTGCGGTGTCTGAATGACAACAACTTTAACCATCTGTCACCACATCAAATAGCCAAGCAAATGATAAATACTTTAACAAATTAGGAACTGCACTATAGATGACTTATACTACACAGCGGTAAGCAGCGTTACACGTTAAAGTGGAAATGATATGTTCCTACTGACGCACCATAACTGTGGTCTTCAAAGACCTCATGGTTCGGTCTCTTCTGCTCAATTCAGTTTATTCACAAAAACAATTAAAATACAATCATGAGTTCCAGTATAAATATACATATGTGAAATGGGACTCCCCAATAAGCTATCCCAAGCTTGTAAATAGGGGACCAGATGACAATGACAGATGATATTTAACCTGCAATCTAATACTAGCCTAAGACTCTAGAACAGCCTAAAAATGACTCCTAACATCCTAAAAGAATAATAAAACTGATGCATGTAGACGGAGGCACGTGAAAAATAGCAGAATACATAGATTAAGAATATATTGCACACAGAAAAGCTAAAATTGAGTAATCTACAGCCATACGGGGGTTTTAGGAGTGAACATATTTTACAAGTACGGTAGTCGTTGTCTCAAACTCTTCTTAAAGACAAAGATGTTGACATTTTTATGGTGAAATCGAGCTTGTTCCAAATCTACAGTTCACACTAAAATTTGTACATTTCAGTTTCCGTGTTTTACCCCTTAAAAGTAAAAAGTAAATTCTGCCCATTACTCACACATGAAGTTTGTTAAATCGGCAAATAAACAGGGACGTGATTTACGAGCGACTGAATGCAGGACACAAGACATTTGATCACTTTTTTTTTTTTTTTCCCATGTTTGTGCTCGGTCAAACATCATAGACACACTAAGGGGTCAATCCTGTGCTCACAAAAAATTTGCAGTAAAATGTACAAAAAAGTAATGCACAAATATTTGTACATATCCCATGTTTTCCTCACTGTAAAGCTCTATAGAAATGCAGTCCTCCTTCTTCCGTATCCTCCTCCATCGGGAGTCTGACATCACTGACAGCAGGGTGGAAGATGATCCAAGTGGGGGGAAAAATGCGGTCAGATACTCATTATTATTATTGTTGTTGTCCTAACCATAACCCTAACGCACATTTCTGAATGCTAAATGCAAACCACACATTGCACACGCGTGTGGAAATTCACAGGAATATGCATGAAATCTGTCATCAGAATATGTTGGAGTGAATGCACACTGGTTCTCCTGCTGAACTCTAGGTTTATTGTAAGATATTGACCAAACAACATTCAGGAAGGCATCTCCACACCAAGCCTCAAATTGCCATGCCAATTCCTGTGCACCTAACCCTATACCCATATCTGTGGGCGGTGGGCCCACACATTGATAACTACATTCAGGCTGAGTTCAGACATGTGATGGGGGGGCTCTGGTCACGAGTGCCTGGTGGTACCAGACTCTAACATCTGGAAAGAGCTTGAATTAAAACCACTGATCCCTTTATGTAGAAGCGAGTAAATTGAGGTGGTTTTGGCATCTCATTGGGATGCATCCTCCACCCCCAGAGGTTTTCCAGATACAAGGAGACCCTGGGATACACCAAAAATACACAAGAAGGGGAACACTGAGTGGATCACCCATGCCTTACATGTTTGACACCAAGTTATGCAAATTATTTGTGATTCAGCGATACTGTAATATGATTTTGTGGCCTTTGACATTTTATCCATTCTGTCCAAAACTGAGCCACTTCATTCTTGACTAACACACCATCCTTCCATGTTTAATCCATGTCGACTCCAAACTGTTTGAGTTAAACAGTTATGACCTTGAGTTTGACCTTTCGAGGACACTTTTTAAAAAATAAATAAAAATTTTTATGTGGTTAATTGAGTATAGTTTTTGCAAAGGTGTGGTACTTTTAGTGCATGTTTCAGCTCTGCACTTGCAGCTCAAAATCGTTGCAAAGTTGCTTTCGTAGGCATCAGCTGAGGAGCATGTGATAGTCTGCAGTATTACAGGGAAGAAACCGAAGGGCGTGATCCTGTGACACAGGCGTCAACAGGCACCTCATTTCCCTCTGGGCCTCACTTTTCTTTGGGCTCCAGAGGGGCGTTTGTCTTCTGCTTGAAAGAAGCGAGGGTTTGCCAAGTTCAACCCGCCCATGGACGTCTACTACTATTTGGCTGTCTGAGCGGCGAGAGGAGGGAGCGGGTTCCTCACAGCGTGCTGCAGTTACGTGATTGTCCTCTCCGCGTCAGCCTCTGCTCTGTGATCTGGATGCAAGCTGAGATAGCAGAGCCCTGCCGTGCGACCACAGTTTACTCAGCGAGCACAGAAAGGGGACGTGGCCATGCACCAGTATTTACTTCAGCGCTGACTTTATGTGGGTGGTCCTCGCTCACTGGAACACAATGGCTGCAGCAGACACTCCTCACTCACATACTGTCCTGCCTCATTGGAAAAGCCATAAAACACGAGTCGTCCAGAGCTCACTGTGCATGATATATTGAATTTCTGCTTCCTCACAGCTTATAGTGCTTTTGTTTTCTGCAAGATGACTGAATGAAACTCTTATTTTCGCCACAAGAAAATGAGATGTGACAAACTGCTCTCATAGCTCAAATAGCAAAGTTTTCATTGTAATGTAGAATTATTTCAGGAAGAAAAAAAATTGTGGATTTACACAAATTTTATGGTTAGTTTTCCAGTATAATGCATGTTAAGTTATCCTGTTAACATACAATGTGCAAGATAACGTGGAGATTTAATCAAAATGCATAATTATTGATTCAGTTATACTGAAGACGAGATTGAAGAGAATTTATTTACAGTTTTAGCTTCTGGACATCATATAGTCTGAAAGCAGATATACAGTATTGTGCAAAAAGCTCATGCATGATATAGTCGATGGGTCCGCGGCCAGTTTTTACCTAATCCGTATCTCGTACGGTGGCAAAACATTTACAGTCCATTCGGAGTATACCTTTGTCCACACAAAAATGTATAACCTTCCCAGAGCGGCAGCTGTATCTAGGTAGGAGCCAATTAAGGATTACCAAAGTAGCTGTGAGGCCCGTTGGTGCCAGTGCTTAAGGCTCGGCCACACTATGACTTTTGGGCCAGCAACTGGTGAAAGCGAAAGAAAAGGAGAGATAAGTGGCGAAAATCACGTTCCCGGAGTTTGGAAGCGGACCTCAAACGCATCACAACTTGTCACATGTTTGCAGCAGAGGCAGCCATTATCTAGCGTTCAATTATAACAAGTGGGACTGTTGCCAAAGTGGAAACGTTCAGGAGAGGGGTTCAGCACACCACTGTTTAGTGATTCTGAGCAGGTAGGTGAACCAAGTCCCACGCGATAGCCAGCGAACACGATCGCACCAGTAACTCAGGCTTGCCAGGGCTACAATATGCACGTAGCAATGATCTACGGTCTGTAACGGTTTCCTACGTAGCCACAGGTACGTCGGCGAACGGCGAAAAATTTTCAACATGTTGAAAATGTTGGAGACGGTCACCGAAGGCCAGCAGAGGCTGCCGATCACCGACGTGTGCATATTCGTCGGCCCAAACGGCATAGCGTGACTGCGCCTTAACAGATACTGCAAACTTTTCCTTGTTTTTAATCCTATTGGCTCAACCAGGAATGTTCTGACTTCTGTACAAACTGAAATCGGCCTTTCACCATTTTTGCTTTTTTTTAAAAAAAATGCACAATAATTCAATATTTTTAAGCTGTAGCTCATACAAACTGTACCTTTGTGGAGTCTTTCTGATCAGTTAAATGATGTGGAATGCTTTTCAACATAACTGGAGTGTTTTTAAATTATGATTCCTGTGTAATCCTTGTTTGACCTCAACCTGGCAACAGCCGCCACTCTTGTAAGGTTATGGTACATTTTTGTGTAGGTAATTCCACACAGCACCACGCTGTATTTCTTAATGATTGATGGAAATGAAGTCCAAGACATATTCAGTGACTTGGAAATGTTCATGTATCCATCCCCTGACTTGTATCAAGTAAACTGGCTGTAAAAGTGATGATTTAATCCTTATATTTAGGGAAAAACGCCCCCGTCCCAACTTTTTTGGAATGTGTTGCAGGCCTTAAATGCAGGAATGGATGGATATTAACAAATGAAATGAAGTTGACCACACACAACATGAAATATCTTTGGTTCAGACTGTCTGCAATGAAACAGAAGTCAAAGTAAATATAAGAATCACTGTTTTTTTAATATGAATTTTCCATATCATCAACTTTTTCTGATTTGGGGTTGTAGGTTTTTATTAATTTGAAAGTGTTACTGTCTTTTAAAAGTTAAAAAAAAAACCCTAACATTTCAAATGAGGCCTTTTACAGACATTATTGAAAAAAACCATTTATACACAAACACTACGGTGCTTAAGTTTTATTGCAGAACTGTGCTGTTGTTAAATTCAACAAATGTAAACCGCACAATTACTGGCTCTGTACAAATTGGGTACAGTCTATGGAACTGCCCCATGCTTATTGGTCATGTGACCTAAAACCAAAATTTAAAAAAAAAAAAAAATTATTCATTAAACAATAATGTTACATGATCCTGCGCTACAACACAAGATTCACCAGGTGCAAAAAGAAGTTCCACTGAACTAGAAGAGCACTCGGACCGCACAACTAGCTTTCAGATAATCAAAAAATGTGCTATTTAATGCCAAAATCACTTCAAGTGGATGTCACTGTCACATATTATGACCAGTTAGTATTTTTGTACAGAAAATGACATCAGTCTTGAAAAACGGTGACCATGCTGAAGTTTTACGTATGGCGGCTAAAAACTTCTGTTAAATTCAAACACGTCTGCAAAGAAGTCCCCTACAGCAGGCACTTCATGCTGCCTCCAAAGGTTTCACCAAGCTTTGTGAATCTGTTTCTGAGTAATAATCCAACAAAAAAAAGATGCAGACGAAACATTAGGTTGTTGTGAAAAACAACCTCGTGTTTTTTTGAAAAGTGAAATGGGACTTTTCTCCCTCCACAGGAAACAATACTTCAGGTTGAGGTGAAGCTGGAGGCTGATGGTGTCTAAACCTGAGTCTCTGCAGAGTGTGTCCGATGTGATTTTGATGTTTGGATAAGAACAGGGATTCAGTCTTTTCGGCCGCCTGTGTACGACCTTGCAACATGACTTGAGGCGGTGAAAATGAAGCAGACCAACTTTGTAATTTTTCTGAATTGACATCTGATCAGAGAGGAAATGTGGGCCAGTATGGTTTAGATTATTTCGCTTCCATTTTTCATGCCTCAGTGGAGACGGGGAGCCGCACTGTAAACCAAGGACAAATAAAGTGTTGGCTCAATGCTGCTAAACACATCCAAGTGAAGGTCTGTCACTTCTATATTAGATCAGTAAGAACTAGAACAGCACTCGGAGCACATACCTCTGCCAAGGCCAAACAATCCTGCAGTGCTGCTTTTAGGATTAAGGTTGCATTTCTGACAATAAAGCCGCGTTACAAACACTAACTGTTCAAATGTACATTTCACTGTAACATCTGAATCCTTATTTAGATCTCCAACATATTTCACCTATCTTATATGTATGACTGCCAAGTTTCATCAACATCAGTACAATAATGTTGAAAGACAAAGAAAACAACCCAGAATCCCCATCTGGATCCTGATCAACAGCATAGTTGAATAAGTTCTAAAGATGATTTATAACTTCACCAAATTTTGTTTGTGTGTTTAATAAATTGAATGTTTAAAGGGTGTCTCACTCTATTAATGAAGATAAAGAATCCAGAATCAACATTTGCATCCTGTTCAACATCAAAATGTAATGGATTCTTCTGATTAACAACAACTGATCAGTTCACTAAATTTTATATCAATTGGTAGAAATATTCTTGAAAAATATTGAAAAATGCTTCAGATTACAATGTAAAGAAGTACATTAGTATATAGGCCCTGAGGCCAATTGGTGAAGTTGCTTATCCCCAGATCCCGCCGGACAGGACATCAGTCCAACACAGACAGGTATCCCTTTCCACCTAGGTGGACTGAGACGATGAAGACGGAAGTGTCTTGTCCAAGGGCAGACTGGGACGTGAACTCAGGTCTACCTATTGGTAGTCCAACTCCTTATTCCACTGATCTACCCGCCCATGCACCTTAGAAGTTGCACTATAGATTGTCAAAATAGAACGACGTAAGACAAATAAGCTAGAATCTGTATTGACACCAAAATTCAAAAATTCCCTGCTTTTAGCAGGGTCGGCAATTAATGGAGTCGGTGAGTGAGTTGGTCCGCAAAATGACATATATGGCATAATAAACAATAATAGAGTGTAAAATAGCCTAGATAATAAGAGAAGTAATAAAACAAAGGCATGGGGTTTAAATGTTGTTCATTTATCTGAGCTAGTTTAACATTATATATACACGCACACTTCATCTTGGTCTCAAAATTGGGATTAAAGGTTTGAGTTGGCCCTAGGCTATTTTCAGATTTCCTGGTGTTCTTAAGTTTGGGAATGGCTGCTCTCGAGACGATCACCTCTCTAAGTTTCTCCCTCTTTGTACTCACCAGGATTTATAATAAGCTAAACGTTTTTTGAGATGATGGAAATATTGAAATGTGTCCCATTTCATTGCATGAAAGTTTCAAAAAATTTCTCACGCTGATCCACACCAAAATTCAATAATTCATTCTTGTTAACCATAATCGCCACCAAATTTTGAGAAATTCATGGAAATCTTGAAAAGTGCCAAATCCCAAAGATCCAGAATCAACATTTGAATCTGGATCAACACCAATGCGTTTCTCCCTCTTCATGTGACTGATCATTCCAGCTGGAGGTTCTTGAGGAATTTTAATAGAAATTTTGAAGCATGTTCTATCTCACTGCATGAAAGAGAAATTATCAAGAAAAGAATTTGCATCCTGATCCCAATCCACACCATAATTTAATGGGTTCCTCATGTTGTTTGGCCATGTGACCAAGTTTTATGCAAATCGACTAAACACTGAGTAATCCTGCAAGCAGACAAACATCCGTGGTAGAGACAACGTTAGAGGGTTTTTGCTGATTGTTTGATATAAAATCCATCTCTTTTCACAAAAGCATCTTTTGCTACAAAATATTCAGATTTTCAGTTTTGATTTTCTTTTTAACAGAACAAACATGCACAAGCGAAACATGTGCAGACGCGGCCGCACAAGGTAATGGAGATATAACTGGAAGCGTTTTTCAGGCATATGGATGCCATTTGTAAGCTGCACTGAGAACGTATAGGTCAGTCTTACCCTTTGGTATCTCTCTATCCATCTGTTTTCACATTACTTGCAAATTATAGTGTCCTCCAGACCCAAATGAACATAAATCAGGCCGGTGAAAGTGCATGAGTTTTCCCATCTGTCATAAAACAATGATTTAAAGTACGGGTTGTCAAAATACGCCGCTGCGAATTCTCCCCGCTCCGCAGCAGTAGGAACACAAAGCACCATCTCATCGGAGTAATTTATGGCCTCTGAGGGAACGGAGGGCGATTAGGGCTTAGGCCACCAACAGCCAGGAAAACAGTAGGAGCTCCAATAAGGACGGCTGGAAAACCTAGACCAAATTTATCAAACAATTCAGCAGAATCTATTTCTGTTTGGAGAAGAGGGCGAGATATATGACCTGTTTCGTATACCGGTCCATCCCTGGAACATTTGGTCATACGGCATTTGTGAGTTTTGGAGATTCTACATTAAATAGTCGCAGCCCGGGAGATGTGATGTATTGGTCAGCTGAGGTGCCGAAGGCCAAATCAAATATACAACGGGGGCCTTCCTGGATTTTAAGCAACATATTGGTATAAATGATGTCACTGTGTCCCTGTGGAATTGTTTCTCTTAAAGGTGGAGCGGTGGGGCGGAGGGCAGTTACGTTCAGCAGCAGGCGTGGGCGTTTGGGTCCCACAAACAAACGGACGAGCGAAAAATTCTGCTCCAAACCGCCTTTACCTTAAATGGCCTTTAAAAAGCTAAAGCTGCGCGGTAGGACGCGGCTTCCTGTACGCTCGGTGAATATGTTGTGATTAGCTCGGTCCCAGCGGAACGGCGGCAGCAGCGGGGCTTCTGGAATAACAGAAGGTCAATGTTGAGGTAACGTTGGGTGCTTTTAATTATTGACACTCTGCGTGTCTCCAAATAAATCCAGATTTCATGTGAAGCACAAAGAGTGCAATAAAATGAACGGACAGCTTCGAGGCGACCACATATCAACATGGGGGGTTTCTGTGCACCTCAACGACATCTTTCAAGCTGGAGGAAATGAGACTGGAGGATTCTGGAGCCGTTTTTTCCCCCACAGTTTGGCCAGAGGGATATTCGTTATAAACGCCATTACTGCTCCTTCTCCACTTTTCTAATTAACCGTGTTTAATCGTGCTTTCAGGAATAAATTAGGACATCGCTTAAGCCGTTTATGACCAACCTCTTTCTAGGTTAAAGGTCACTTCTGCTATGTATTTACGAGAAAAATGCATGGCATTAAGGGGCGAGCCGGAGTGATGCGTATGTGATGACATCACTTCATTATACTTTTGTTGTGCTTCATGCAACAGTGAATTGAGTCTTACGAATGATTTGTGTGGAAAAATAATTTTCATACTAGAAAGACACAGAGTGCAAAGCCCACCGAGCCAAAATAACTTTTCAAATACTATCTCAGAATGTGCACGCCCACGGTTTTGCCACAATAAGTTATTCAAGCTTGCTTGACCTTGACTTGGACATTCAGGGTCACTCAAGGTCGTTTCTAATGGTGTCTTTTGAAAGCCCGTATATGACTTCCTATTAATGTTCAATAGTAACCATGGGTCTATCTGCTCTATTTCTGGAGTTACAGGCCTTTGAAATTGCTTTTCCTCTCTATTTGCATTGGGCGAAAAATGCAAAGTTTCACCATTTCGTAAAGCTATGACCCTGGATGTTCAAAAGTTAATGGGTTCATCCTTGGGTGAAAGGCAACTTGTGTGCCAAATTTGGTTGAAATCCGCTTTTGGCATTGTTGAGATATTTTGTTAACAGACAGACACACGGAGGTGAAAACAATAAGCCCCCAACTTTCGTCGACGGGCTTAATAACCAACATGTTAAAAGCAGAACATGACGTACAGTATCTTGGATAATTCAGGTCCATATTGTGTATCCATTCGGAAAAAAACGGACGTGCTAGCTAGCTTGAAGTCCACTCGCTCTGCTGCTCTGAAGTGGGGGGGGCGTGCTAGCTAGCTAGCTCCGCTATTCTGAAGTGGGGAAAAACTGGACGTGTTTGCACATGCGCAGTACGTGACATACAAACAAATTCCCATTCAACACACTAATAAGTCGAGATCGATCTCTGAGAAGTCCTTGAACTATATTGGGACTTGCATAAAAAGGCCCCTTTCCTGCATGGAACTGGTTACATTGATGGAAAACAATCTACCTGTAATGGCACCAATTTCGACATTTCCTTGGTTTTTCTTCAAAGAGGATTTCTCTTCGTCGGCCCCCGCGTGCTTCAGACACCTTCTGTGAAATCGCGAGATGCTTGAAGCAAAATAAGACTGCGAATGAGAGATCATCGCCGCGAGAGAAATTCTCCGTCAACCTGATAATTACACGAAATCCCAAATGGGACAGGATGGAACATGTTCATGTCATGGTGGCGCCCCCTTGTGGTTTTTCTCTCAGGGTGTCAAAGCAAAACGCCCTTCACCATCTTAACTATATTTTTCATCTTGCTAAGTACGCCAAGAAGCTACAGGACATGTAGCTTATTAATGTGCTACGTAGCATTTATAGTCCATCCGTACATACATGGTGTCGATGAAAAGCTCAGACTTTGTGTGAATATATGAAATACATTATGCTGCGTTCACATATCGGATGTAAGCGGCAGACGGTAAACTGGATGTTCCATTGTTTTCAATGACGGGACAACGGAAGATAATGCCACCGCTGGCTGAGCGCAGCACTGCGACAACACTTGCCATCAAACGTTAAAAATTTTCAACTTTTACTGCCTGCCACAGTGACGAGGAGAAACCACCTTTTATCTTTAACAAGGAGTGAAGATGGGCAGTGAGATAACGATTATTTAAGTGCAGAGAGTCACCTGGTTTTAATCAGGTGAACGTGAATAATTAGTGTGATTACGGAGAACTTGAGCTACAGCGTCGCAAAAACTTGACTTTTTAAGGAACCGTCAGAGCTAAAGCTTCCTGTTTTAATATAACTCTGTATCTTTCCATTAAGTAAATTATTGTCCGTCTCGTTAATGCTGAAAAATGACAACGTCTGACATCATCCACTGTCTGCCACTGCACGTGACGGTGATTCTGCTATGACGACCGGAACGACGGTTCTTCTGCAGCCAACATGTGAATGCAGCGTTATGGACAGATGTGGAAGAAGTAGCAGTTCTTTATCATAGAACAAAGAAGCAGTAAGTCCTATTATAGGACTGAAGCTCGTTGGTGCCAGGGCTTGGCTCTGTATTTGTCGAGTCAGTCAGGTCCATAAGTATTCGGACAGTGACGGTTTTTGTAATTTTGCCTGTGTACATCACCACAATGGAGCTGAAATGAAGTCGTGTTGACTTTCAGCTTTAAAATTTATTATTAATTTAGTTTGTCTTATTGCTTATGGCCTGTGAAAATGGAGGGACTTTGTACAACCCCAAATCAGAAAAAGGTTGGGATGGTATGGAAAATGCAACTTAAAAAAACCCTGCAGTGATTCTTACATTTACTTTGACTTCTGTTTCATTGCAGACAGTATGAACCCAAGATATTTCATGTTTTGTGTGGTCAACTTCATTTCATTTGTTAATATACATCTATTCCTGGATTTAAGGCCTGCAACACATTCCAAAAAAAAAAGAAAAAAAAAGTTGGGATGGGGCAATTTAGGACGGTTCTTGATGCAGTGACAATCCCTCAGACGGCACTGCATCAAGAACAGTCATTCATCAATAGCTGATATAACCACATGGACAAGGGATTACTTTGGGAAACCTTTTGTCAAGCACTGCAGTAAGGAGTTAGTCACAAATGCCACTTAAAACTTTACTGTGCAGGGAAAAAAAGCCAAATGTTAACCTTCTCCAGAAGCGGTATTGGCTTCTCTAGGCTTGGAGACATCTGAGTTGGACCATCATACAGTGGAAACATGTATTGTGGACAGACAAATCAGTATTCCAGATCTTTTTATTTTCGAATAAATGGACCAGAGTAGAAAAGGACCATCCAGACTCTTATCAGATATATGACCAAAAGCCAGGGTGTGTCATGGTGTGAGGTTGGGTCGGTGCCCTTGGCAAAAGTAATTTACACTTCTGTGATGGCAGCACTAATGCAGAAAAGTACACTGAGATTTTAGAGCAACATATGCTGCCATCAAGACGACATCTTTTCCAGGGACGTTCATGCA
>OMMV01225900.1:0-11236 GCA_900302635.1 Chatrabus melanurus | reverse complement strand
AAGTGTGACGCGCATATGTTGTTGTTACAGTGCCGACTGAGTGAATGTGAATAAACCGGCTACACAGACACCGTTATGGTCCGCGTGTTATTTGGACATAACAGAGTTGTCATGGGTGTGTTGTTGGCTTTCCTCACTAGTCTCCTTCTTGCACGGTCACTCGGTGTTTGAGAACTGCCTACTCCAGACAGATTTACCATATACCATAATGTTTGCATTTCTTAATGATTGATGGAAATATTTTTATTTATTTATTTTTATTTATTCATGATATTTTTATTTTATTTATGTCACATTATAGAGATTTGTTTTCACTGTGAGTTTAAACAGCATAATTTTAGATAATTTTGTTATAAAGAAGCCTGAATTTCTTTTTTAGTTTGATGTCATAAAACAAATTAAAATGTGTAAAAACTCAAGGGTGCCCCAACTTTTTCACATGACTGTATGTGGCCCTGCGATGGACTGGCGGCCTGTCCAGGGTGTACCCTGCCTCTCGCCCAGTGACCGCTTGGATAGGCTTCAGCACCCCCCGTGACCCTTAATTGGAGTAAGCAGGTACAGGGAATGAATGTTGACCTGCCTGCCACATAGAGTTTACATGGCCTTCCCGTGTTTGCATGGGTGCCCTCCGAGTGCTCCGGCTTCCTCCAAAGACATGCAGGTTAGGTGAATTGGTCACTCTGAATGAATGAAAGTGTGACTGTGTTTGTCTGTCAATATGCATTGGTCCTGTGATAAACTGGCGGCCTGTCCAGGATGTGCCCCGCCTCTTACCCAATGAGCGCTGGGATAGGCCCCAGCCTCCCATCACCCTTAATTGGAATAAGCAGGTTTAGAAAATGGATGGACGGATATATCCCCTTTCTTTTGGTCACATAACTGATGACTTTGAAAATTCAAACTCATTCAGAATGGCTATTTCAAGGAAGTGGTTAAAGATTCACCTATGGTTACTATTTAACACTATTATGAAATCATATATCACCCTTCTATTGAACACAGGTCAAACTCAAGGTCATAGCTGTTAAACAGTTTGGAGCAAATATGGATTAAACATGGTGGAAGGGTTGTGTGTTAATCAAGGATAAAGTGATTCAGTTTTGGACAGAATTGATCAAATGTCAGTGGCACACAGAACCATATATTCACTGTGATTTACAAGGCAAGCACAGGAATAATAGAGTCAGTGTCTATGTTTGCATGGGCAGCAATAATCTGATTATTGATCTTATTATGAGTAAGGCCATATTTAGATTATGGTGTTTACATGAGTTGTTTAAAGAATATCCAATCCACATTCCCATTTACATCTTCCAGGGCATAGTCTGATTAATGACTCACAGCCACATTATGTCCCCTGTGACTTATGTGCAAAATGCTGTTAAAGCTCCAATAGGAGGTCCTTGTCTGATTAAGGCATTTACATGTCTACAATGCACTTCAATAATCAGACTAAGATCGGAATACTCCATGTCTTAATCAGAGTATTGCTTACTCTGATTATGACCTTATTCTGGTTGAGGTAATTAGAAAATGCTGTTTACATGGCAGTGTCTTATTCAGAATATGGTATTAATCAGATTAAGATCAGAATATTAATGTCCATGTAAACACAGCTGCTCAGTGAATCAGTGAGTCTGAAAAATTTCCATCAGTATTGCCATAGAAACTGCTGCATAGTCAGCATTGAAATTTTGACAGGCACAGGGGACCAGTGAACATCTCATTTTTAGCCCCATTGACATCTTCAAACATGCAACATAAAATAAATACAGACAGGCCTCTGAAGTGGCATCTGAAGCCTTGGTGCTAACTGTGGGGTCCTGGTGGCCACTGGAGGTCACTGTTGCTTGCTAAGGAATTACTGGATCATAAAAAATTTATTTGCATGAATCGTGTCAAGCATGTAAGGCTTGGGTGTAGCTTTCTGAGTGCGTTGCTCTCTGAGTGCCCCTTCCAGCTGAATTTGGATTACTTCTGTGAATAAAACAAAATTAGCCCTTCCAGGGACATCCAGGGAGTTTTTCCTTACCACTGTTGCCATCGTGCTTGCTCAGGGGGTGGGTAAGGTTAGACCTTACCCTTGTGAAGCGCCTTGGGGCGGCTATGTTGTGATTTGACGATATATAAATAAATTGAATTGAGCCCTTATGTTTTGCACTTTTAAGTCACCACAAACAGCCATAGGCACACTTTGTCCCTGCCATCTACATACAACAGATGAACAATGCAGATATGGGAGCAGGACAAACCTGCCTGCAGCCCTGCTGTGGTGTCAGTTTGCATGCTGCATCAGTGCGTGTCTGTTGATTAAAGGTGTGACAAGCCATGACAGTAGTCACAGCTGAAAGTTTGTACTTTCTGACAACATTTCTACCATTGAAGGGTTCCACCCTTTGCTCCTGCAAAGACACCAAAACACTTTTGTCATTTTTCCAGAAGCCCAGGCTAACAGTGAGTTTGTGAACTTTGTGACAGACTTTCCCTCTTTAATGAAATAATCTAAACATTCCTGACTGCAGAGACTCATCTTTGTGACTGAGGGTTGCCCGTTTTTGCCCGCTATTCTTGCAAGCAAATGCAGGCATGTTTGTTATTTTGCACACCTATTTTAAATATACATGATTTTGACATTTGAGCTTATTATGTGCAACAAACAGTTTACTTTTACAGTTTTAAGAGAACCTGTTTTGTTATTTTTGATTTTTGTCCTTTGTGAGTTTCAGCAGGTGGACTGAACTGTCTTTTCACACTATGAATTGAATTCAGGGTAGGCAAAGAAAACATTGCATAACTATACAGAAGGTTTTCACAAATTTTGTCTGTACTCACTTTGAAGTCAAGGAGGTAATGTTCAAAGTCAAGGAGGTAATGTTTTCATTGGCGTGGGTTTGTTGGTTTATTTATTTATCTGTGAACAGTTTCCTGTCTGAATTTTTGGAGAGCTCAAAATGAATTTTTAATGATGGGTAGGTGATCACCCAAGGATGTTCCCGTTAAATTTTGGTAAGAATCTACACACTGATGACGTCACAGAAAATGATCAAAAATTCTCTCTAGTCTCTCTCTCTCTCTCACACACACACACACACACACACACACACACAGGCTTTTACGTCAGTGACACATCTCCACAAATAACACCTTTAAAAATTTTTGATGTTACAAATCGTCTGTCTCTAAATTAAACATCTATTTGTTACCCATGAAGTCAGGAGGTACAGTAGAGTGTCTGGTCGATGGACAACAGATAGGCTGTGCTAAAGTAACAGAATGTTGTCAAAATCATCTCTATAAACTAGGGTTGGGACGACTAGTCATGATAGTAGACTACTACTAGTTAGTACCTGGCTTGTCAACTAATTTTCTTCTAATCAACTAGTCGGGCAATTCAGATAGCATGATTTTCCTACAATTTAAGTGTAAATCATTAACAAAAATAATTTATTTTAAATAACTGTTTAAATATTCTATTTTTATGGCTTCAATATTCATTGTTCTGTTGCGATCAAAAACAGAGACACGGTACCCTTGCAGAGATAGTTTGGTGTTTGAGTTCAATGAGTACTCGCAGAGCTAGGATGCAGTTGGTGGTTGATTTCTTGGGTATGAAACCAGACTGTTCCAGTTGCTGAGTGGCAAATATCTCACACGGAATCCTATTACTGTAACAGACACTGAAAAATCAAATCATTGCAAAATACTTTTCAGAGGGAAGCAACACTCCTGAAATAGCTCAGCTACTGAGGCATGATCACGAATAATGAAATGTTTTGTTGCAAATAGTCAACTATGATGGCAGAGTGGTGGCCAAATGGTTAAGTGTGATTGCTTTCAAAGCAGAAGGTTCCCGGTTCAAGGCCACCCCTGCCCATTTTCTCCATGTAATGTGGAATTGCATCAGGAAGGGCATCCGGTGTAAAACCTGTGCCAAAATCAACATGCAGATCCATATTGGATATGCTGTGGCGACCCCAATTTGAAATTGGGAGAAGCTTAAAGAACTTACTCGTCAACAGGGTCACAAAAAATGTGTGGAGAAGAAAAATGCAAAAAACTTCAGAAGAATAGCATTGTTACCAAAAGGCGGTGACTTTCTGAAAATAGACTGCAAGTCACGCCTCCGTGCGCACCATTTTCAAACGCGGACTAACAGCCTTGCCTCGGCTGTGTTTGTACGCCGCGGTTTGTCTTTTTATGCTTTTAAACATCCGTTTGCAGCATGGTTGCCACAAAACGTTGTTATGGAAATTGTAGGAGCGCTTCACGTTGTCAACATCGAGACTACATGGAAAATGTCTTTTTTATTCGTTTTCTGAAGCCACACCGAAACTTGGAGAAGTGCAAGAAATGGATCGATGCTTGTGGGTGACGTGCCTTTGGGATCGAAAATTTAAAAAAAGACATATTTGTAGCCTTCATTTTGCTGGACAGAAAGGACTCACAGATGAACACCCTGATCCTGTGCCAGCAGCATATATAGCGGGGCAGGTACGGATCATTAATTTTTTTCATGGCTGCATAGAGAAAGTCAGAGTGAGTGAAAAAGTGTGCGGACACAGAGCGCAGCAGTCGTGAGTTAACAATACTGCTAATCTGACAGATTAAATATTATGTGGTGATTGTTTCACAGCGGTTAAGCTGTAAAACACAAATAAATGTACACACCGCAGCAAAAGCTTTTTCCTTCTGCCGTGCTCTCGCTGTGTGGTTGCGTGTGCACTGCAGTGCACGCCAAATGATGCCCGACTAACCTGTGTCTTGGCCCGCCGTGGCAAGCGTTGTTGAATAAATAATTTACTGTTAAGCAAACAGAATCAAAGTGATTTCTTTTTGGTGAAACGTCGTTTTTGAGTGTAAATTGTCTGTAAAATATAATGCGTGTTTGTTTATTATTCAGACAAGATGAACATTTTTGTTCCGCAGCCCTCCATTCAGAGTAATTTATAGCCGAACAGAAGAATTTGGGTCTGTTTTGAAGGGGAAAAGATTCATAAAAAGAACAGATTCACAACATTCCTCATGACAGAGGCTGTGGCGTTTCAACCACCTTCTCAGTTTGTCATTTGAATGTTTTTCGACAGAAGAGTAACCAAATTTTGACCCGGGAACGTCGTCTTCAATCAACGTGGCCATGGTGTGCGTGTGTGTACACGCAGTGCGCGGTCCATCGTTTGTCTGCTATTTAAGGAGGCGGTGCTTGATGACGTGCTGGTGACGTATTTTGGTAACAACACTATTAAACGTGACACTACCAGAAACACTTTATCCTCCAGTGCCACCATATTGCAGAACTGCAACCTACCTGGAGTGTCCAGAAGTACAAGGTGTTCACTGCTGAGACATGGCCAAGGTAAGTTAGGCTGAAACACAACCACCACTAAACAAGACTCACAAGTTGAAACATCAAGATTGGGCCAAGAAATATCTGAAGACAGATTTTTCAAAGGTTTTATGTACAGATGAAATAAGAGTGACTCTTGATTTTACCAGATGGATGGGCCCATGGCTGGATCACTAATGGACACACAGCACCACTTTGAGTCAGACGGCAGCAAGGTGGAGGAGAGGTACTGGTATGGGCTGCTTTTATTCAGGATGAGCTAGTTCAAGTTGAAGATGGACTTAAAATCAACTCCCAAACCTACTGCCAGTTTTTAGAAGATACTTTCTTCAAGCAGTGGTCCAGGAAAAAATCTGCATCATTCAAGAAGGCCATGATTTTTATGCAGGACAATGCTCCATCACATGCATCCAAGTACTCCACTGCTTGGCTAGCCAGCAAAGGCCTTAAAAAAGACAGAATAATAACATGGCCCCTTTCCTCACCTGACTTAAACCCTATTGAGAACTTGTGGGCCCTTCTTAAATGTGATTGTGTTACAGTGAGGGAAAACAATATACCTCTTTGAACAGCATTTGGGAGGCTGTAGTTACTGCTGCACCAAAAGTTGATCCTCAACAGATCAAGAAAGTGACAGACTCCATGGATGGAAGGCTCATGGCACTTGGTGGAAAGAAGAGTGGCTATATTTGTCACTGAATATTTTTGAAATGTCAAAAGTGTTTATTTGTTAATTTTGAGTTGTTTATTTGTTATACTTACTCTAACAAAGTAAATAAACAAGTGAGATGGGAAAATTCTAGTTTCTCATTTAGTTGCATAATAATTCTGCACAGTAATAGTTGCCTAATAATTGTGCACATGTATATATTCCCCTGAGAAAGCCAAAGCTCACTTTTCTTATGTTAAACATTCAGGTTTGAGGTTTATTAACATTTTGGATGGACTGAGAGCACTGTATTTGAAGAGCTCTTTTCCAAAAAGCTATAAATCCATTTTAACTGTTTTGAGAAAAATGACATTTTCTACCCAGGCCCACTGATCATACCAACATTCATTTTATCCTGTGAAACCTGTTTATTGGCACAGTCTGAACATGTTCAACAATAACTGGCAAATAAAACAACAATGTTGGTGATTTTAAAAACAAAGTTTATTATATTTTTTGCCAAAACGCTATAAATTCAGTCATTAATTTCCTTCTTTCTGTCTTTTTAAAACAAAAAAACATGCAGTGGAAATTCTGTAGTGGATGTGAAGTACCACCTTTAAAAGGATGATTTAAAAAATGGTCAAAACTCACTTTTCCTTTGTTAAACATTCAGGTTTGAGGTTGATTAACATTTTGGATCGACTGAGAGCACTATATTTGTTCAACAATAAAATGAATCCTCAGGAATACAACTTGTGTAATAATTGTGCATGCAGTGTATATATATGTGTTTGTGTATGTCTTCTAGTTAGTACTGTTTTAAGTTATACTATACTTTTCATCCTAAAATTATGTTGAGTGATTATTCAAGTTAAATGAAGCATTTACCAACTTAAAACAAAATCCAACATCCAACATGACACACTGTCACAGAACAGTGAATATTGTTCCCAGAAAGCACGTGTTTTCACCTTTGACCTGCTGCCCCAAGCAAGAAGACTTTGACCTTGAGGCTCTTTAACCAATCCCATACCAGCTGAGTGAGCTCTCTGTCACATGGGCGCCCTGTGTGATTGTGTTACTGCAGATATGCATCTGAGAGCGAAGAAGGGAGAAAGATAAGACATCATTCCTATGCCTGCCTTCAGCTGTTTAACCCTGGAGCGTCTTTGGGTTTAACTGAACAACACATCAAAAAGCTAAAGAATCATCACAACAATGTGCATGTATGTACATGTTAATGTGTACAGGCTGTACATGTACCTGAAAAAGTATGCTTTTCCATCTTCATGGGAAAGTAAAACACAGAGGGACTGATTTACTAAGATCCCAAATAACAAGTACTAAATTGCATGGGCATTCTAATATTTTGCACATTGGGTTTTTGAACCTTTTGCGGGTGATTTACTAAGAATAAGTGCGCAAATGACAGCGGATAGTAACACAGCGGTATGTAAATGAGGATTTTGCGTGTGTTAATGACCATAAGTGCAAAATGAAATTCAATCAGCCACTTGCAGGTATGCGCAAAATAAAACACACACATTGAAAATTATATTTTTTGAACATTTACCAAATTGAAAATGAACATACCTTGAAAATGGTTTGTCTGCTATTTCATGGGAGGTGCGCAGTGTGTGGCACAAACCTGGATTCATAAAAGCACCCCCTACAAATAAAGATGATTTTGGTTTTATTCATTTACATTACCCTGCTGTAAATAGACTCAGTGTCCATTCCTTGTATCTGTATACTGTGTCAAGCTAGGGTATCTTAAATAAATATACAACCCTAATAAAAGTTGGAACGATATGGGAAAAAACGACAACAAAAAAACAAAAATATAAAACAGTGATCCTTACATTTACTTTGACTTTTATTTCATTGCAGACCGTATGAACCCAACTTCATTTCATTTGTTAATATACATCCAATCCTGCATTTAAGGCCTGCAACACATTACAAAAAAAAAAAAAAAAAAAATTGGGGCGGGGACAATTTATTCTAAATATAAGTACTCAATCATCACTTTTACAGCCAGTTTTCTTGAGACAAGTCAGGAGATGGATATATGAACATTTCCAAGTCACTGAATATGTCTTTGACTTAATTGACATCAACCATTAAGAAATGCAAGCGGTGGTGCAGCGGTCTAAGCATCAAGCTTTTATTTTGGTGCAGTTGCCCACCGAGGACCGGGGTTTGATTCCCGGTCCTGCCAGATCCGAGTATGGCTGGTGCAATGGGAGCGGCAACAATTGGCCTTACCACTCCAAGGGAGGGGTGCGGGACTCGGCAAGATGAGCCATCTGTAAAATGTCCCTGAACGTCTCGGAATAATGGTGTAGGGCAAGACAGAATGGCTTGAAGAAGGCATGCCTGTCATCCTGGCCACCAGGGTGCAGGTGCAGGACGGTGAATCCTTGAAAGCGGTTGCTCACGGGATATTGGGTCAATTGGCTACCAAATTGGGGGAAAAAATCTGAAAGAAATTTTAGAAAAAAAAGAAAGAAATACAAACGGTATGGTACACTGGTAAATCTGTGTCAAGTAGGCAGTTCTCAAAAATTGAGTGACCATGCTGCAAGGGGAAACTAGTGAGGGAAGCCACCAAGACACCAATGACTGCTCTGAAAGAATTATAGGCTTATAACATATTAAACATATTCAGCAAATGTATTAAATGGACAATACGTGTTATTTTTCTCATTTGAAAGACGTAATCCACAGTATGCAATGTTAGTAGATCAGATTGCACATTTGTTTGCAAGTGATATGGAGTTTGCACACGTTTTCATACATGCAAATCATTAATAAATCAGGCCCATAATGACTCCAGTACATGTTGGAAAAAAGTTCATTTTGCAGTAAGAAGATTAAAAAAATACATTTTTCCAGACTTTCACTTGTTTGTATTCTCTAAATACAGTTTGAACTCAGTGGAGCAGCTGTGAAAATGTAAAATATCTTCTTGTTCAGATGCATTAGTTGATTTGTTTTCAGAGAATGTCTTAGCATTTATTAAAATGATACTTGCACATGGATGGTTTGCATTTCAAATGTCAAGTGAATGTACAGAGCCAAAGTACCTGGAGCACCGTGCTGTGCACCAACATGTTTAGTGCCTGTATGATCTCTTCATGTGTGCAACAGAAATTAGAGTGATATATCCAGATATATATACTTAGATATATATGTACAGAGAGTGGTGACATTGACGTCCCAGTGTTTTGAGTGACAGGCGCCATATTGTTTCCAATGCAAGAGTGATCGCACATTGATCGTACAGCACATCACACACATCTCAATGCGGCAGATTGTTGGGTGTATGGTTTTACTCTTCAGTAAGTTTCAAAAAGACAGGATGTTGTGCATATGGATGCAAAAATCAATCTGAAAACGGATATATAATGTACAGATTTCCTACAGATACAGAAAGGACAAAAATATGGGAAAATAAAGTCAAGAGAAGTGGATGGAAAGCAACGTTCAGCTCATATCTCTGTCAGGCAAGTTCATGTTCAAGCTTATACATATTGTGTTTAGGCCCCACCCTTCAGGCTTTTATATTATAATTATGGCTGTCAAAATATCATGTTAATTTAGGTTAATTAATTATAGAGCCTATAAAATATTTAAACTCGATTAATCTCATCGGTGCTCAACCAGAAATATATTTTTTAATAGCACCAATGAAAAATAACACAAAATATCATTATTATGGAAATCAATAATGACTTCAGTGCATCTGCAGAAAAGTGAGAGATAAAGAGCTCCATTCATTTTTTTCTGTAGCTCTGCTGTACAAGTAAGTCAAACACCTAATTACTTTTTTTGCAGAAGCAACTTGCTTTAGTAACTGTCATAGAAATATCTAAAATGTGGTTTGTGTGTGTGTCTGTTTAGTAGTGGAGTTTTGCACTGAAATACTTGTTAGACCTTACAAGATCATTAATTAAACACAGCTAGAGGCTTCTGAAATGTGTAAACTTTGTAAAAATGTTTGATTCATGTTTTTCATTCAGGTGTTAATGTTCAAGGAGCAGATATAGGAGCAGGCGATGTATAGATATGCATGTTTTTTATTCACATGCATAAATAATAAATTAAAACAAACTAGCAAATGCACTGTTTTTTCCAACTTAAAAGTCAAATTATGTAAATAATTTCAAATGTGTTTTCCAGATGTAAATGAACCTTTATTGGGTGACGATAAGACAGGTATGACGATGGAGTTGCATGGAGTTGCCATGCATAAACACAGTAAATAGAGTGTCCAATGGATCAAGCTAGGAAAAAATATGGCGTCAAGTCGCAAGTTGTCACCACTCTCTGTATATAGGCACTGCAACAGAAATGAGTACACGCCTGTGTAGTATCACTTAAAAGTCAAATGATTCAGAATTGTTCCACTTTTCAAAAATTGCATTAGTAGAGTGTTTCCTCTGATGTACAGTCAAAAACAAATATCGCCCCCACAGTAGAAACAGAAGAACTGGCTGTAAAAGTGAGGACTTAGATGTGTTATATTTAAAGGTATGCATACTTGTACTGACTTTTGCTGCATTGAGGTTCTACACTCACTTCTGTTGTATAATGTACATTAGCATTCTGCATAGCAAGAATTCTTGGTGTTGCATTTATCTGGTTTGATCTGGTGCCGGTCCTCTTTTTTGTCTCCATGGTGCTACTACCCATGCTTCACCTCCTCCTCCTTGTTCTCTGATTGGGAGATTGTGTTATCAGAAACCAGCCTGCTGTGCAGATGGAGTGACAACATGCATCCATTTCCTTGGAGAAACCTCTGTGGCATGCACACGGGGACAAGCTGAAGACACAACCAACAAGTCCTCATAAGTACATGACTTATTTCAAATTTAAAGCGTAAGTTCTGTTGCTTCTTTAAGCAGGAACACCACCTAAGGTCGACGTATATATTAAAGTTTTTAGTTATTTAGCTCATTTTAACTGTAATTATATCCATTGCTTTTGGACTATTCTACAAGCAAGTTATTGCACCAACAATATACATATTGTGTACAAAAATGCCATTGTCCTTCAATCATTCTTAGGGCCACCCATTGCCTACCAAAAGGGCCAAAAATGACATTTTACACACTTTATTACTGAAAAACTGCTTAGTAACTTTTTCAAAAACTCTGCATACAGATTCCTTGAATCAATGTCTACCTACACAAAGATTTTCATTTACCTTGAATCTTTCTAAAGGCCCCCAT
>OMMV01225899.1:0-11935 GCA_900302635.1 Chatrabus melanurus | reverse complement strand
TTTTTTTTTTTTTTTTTTTCTAAATCACGTTGACTTTGAGACTCTTCTCGCATGTTTCCACTTTTGCTGCGATTGTGTTCCTCTCCATTATTCATCCAGAGTGAACCGGAGCAGTGGCCAGCGCTCGCACCAAATCTCTTCCATGTGTCTCTAATTGCCTCGGTAGAGGTATTTAGCACGAGGTGAAGTCATTAACACACCGACACGCCTGTCAGATGTGGAGCCAGCCGCCTGTGGGCGGACGACGACACAACGCGACCGTTCTGACCTCAGCCAATTGAAACTGCCGCGAATCCAGTCTGGAGGGGGAAAAAAATGAAGTTAAAAATTAAGTTTTAATTAAACATTTTGATGGGACCAAATGTTAAAAAGCTGCAAGCTGACAGCAGCAAGCACCTAAGTCGATATTGTTGACCGTAAACTGGAGCAGCGAAAAACTCAACATCGGTGACTGCGAAAGCAGATGTTGCCATGGAGACCAAAGGATACACTTCCACAACCAGATCCAAAATATCCCAAATCGTTAGTGTTGAATTGTGTATCGTAAAGTGAATGTATTTTGACAACCGTGCTGTTGGGCAACAACCCCGTAATTCCCATCAGGCAACTGACAGAGGAGGGTGAAGGTTATGTGCGCGACATCTGAAACGGTAGTGGAAGGATTTGTTGGGACATGGTCCAGGAAGAGTTGGTCGGATTTTGTTGATCCGAATCTGCCTACGATTGTTTGGTCTTAACGATCGTATCGATCTTCAGAAATGCTTCTCGGTTGGTTTTCAGGCGCACGTGAGAGTTCTTAGTGGGAGGTTCTACATGCTGCCTGAATCCAGACTGTCTGGGATTCACAGTGAAGTCCAGATGTGCACAGATACAAAGGAAACACAAAAGTGGCGGTCGGCTGATATCGGTTTATCAGTGGCCAATGCTGATTTTTAGAGAGCAGGATGGCTGATAGCCTCTCTCTCTCTCTCTCTCTCTCTCTCTCTCATATGTACGCTCTTAATACCTTTCCAGTTATTAAGCATAGTAAAGAAACATTACTTTTCCCGTGTATTAATTAGTTTAATCAGTGAGAGTGTATTTGAGTCTTCACAGGTCACAACATTTAAAATCTCAAAAGGCAGAGAGACTATTGACAGCATGATCCTGACAATCGTGCAAAAAAAAATTCCTTATCAACAGGAACAGTATCAGCCAATTAGAGCTTCCCATACATATGGGATTTCCCACCAAAACAGCCAAAAATGCCCAAACGTGTATTCTCCCAAGCTATCCCCATACCAAATTTCAGGTCATATGGCCTGAATATCATGGCACAGGAGCCCAAAATATACATTTTTGGATGAAAATGGCCACAAAAAAACGTTCCATAAAAATATTTTAAAGGCCTGCATCCAAAAAGTGAGTGATGATGTCATAAAATGTGGCCTGGCAGAATACAACACACAAGCAAGTAAAGTGTGTTCTGATTGGTTGCATTTTTTGGCTTCTGAATGGTTGCCAACAATTAAAGTGATCCTGCCAATAGTGCAAAAAAGCTACATGTTACACATACGTATTTCTGTGGTGCACCCTAACCAGCACAGACTCTATATATTAAACTTTCACGTAGCATGTGGACATTCCGGGATGCTGCGTCCTCCATAGAGACGTCACTTCTTAAAGAGGGTGTTTTGTGTAGAACTAAAACTAGAAGCTCCTGGGCTACATAAAATAAGTGATAGAGCTCCTTATTTTTGAGTAGCAGTGACACCTTCCAGTCAAGGATGTTCTAGATTATCCAGAATGCAGGAATAACACACCAAACACTGCAGGACAAAATGTTAACTTCCACACTGGTTAAATCTGCATACCCTCACACGGATAAAAGGCACGGGTTACAGTCTTTCACGGCTCGCTCACGAGGAATTCTGGTGAGCAACTCATCCAGATAATGGTGCATAACCTGTTGATATCGCAGGGGGTGATGTTAGCGCTGTTCACACTGCTGACAGTAGCGCTCAGCAGGCGGTCTGGCCCACACACCGCTACAGTGTCGCCCAAGCATGAAGAAGATAAACAACGATGAAGCTCTGGTCTCCCGCACGCAGCACGTAGACTCACCACAGACAGAAAGAAAAACAATGAAAGCGTCGTGATGATCCGTGCTGAGGTTTGGAACAGACAGCTCTTCCTGAAGGGCCGGGGGTCCACGCGAACTTTGCATAAGATCAGAGATCCAGCAAAAGGCACAGACACAAACGGAACCCAACAAGCCGTCCGTCACCAAATGACTCGCGCTCAATAGGCCAGCACATGCTGGAATATTCTGTGAGACCGGTCATGCTGCTGATGTTTGAGTTTTCACAGCGTTCATCGCGGTGCCCAAACCTATACTCATGAGGGCACATTTAACCACACCGGCAGCACTTGGAACACGCACATAATATAATAAGTAGCACATGATTGAGTCTGGATGGACTTGCAGTTTGGTCTGGAGCCGGACCTTGGCTCTGACTTTGAGACGCCTCACTGAATCTCATGACAGGTAGCCAGTACAGAGTTGTACAAGGCCCCGTTTATGGATCTGTTTTATATAATGTCATGCAACTTCTCTCTCAGCCGGCTTATTCTTATTGTGACAACTGACAAAAACGATTTTTAAATGCGTCCACGCAAGAGCGGCGTTAAGTCAGCGTACGTGTAAGGCTGGCTGTTACTGATGTGTTTTGAAGGAAATGTAATGGGGCTTAATGTCCAAACGCATGAGTGCATTATGCAATCCTGGTGCCTTGTTGTCCACAGCATTACAAAGTTCCAAACAGTAGGCCTTAGAATGCCTCCATTGACTGGACAGAGTTCCATATCTTTGTCACCATACGTACTTTTTAAAGCCTGCTACTTAATTTTTCTGACTTTTGGCGGCGACAATTCCAACTGCCGACCAACCAACTACCAACTGAAGACAAATTTTTGGCTCTGAATGGCAGCAAGACGTAACAACGTTTGACGTTCCGTACTCAGATTACAGGTAATTTGTTCACAGCACACTCGCACAGCATGACTAACCTTACAGTTCTGCCACTGTTTGTTGTTCCTCTCCAGCGAATCCTTCAGCAAGGCCACAATCTGGCTTGTAATTGGCCATCTCGGTAGCCAGCACTCCAATGGAAAACCTCCACTCTGTGATCCTGATCGCCAACCGTCCCCCGAAGAGCGCTGCGTTCCGACTCATTGGGCTGCCTTCACTAACAGACTGAGAAATGAAGTTCAAGGAGGAGAATAAAAAGACAGGCAGACTGTTAGGTGTAAAGTCCGCGTTTTTAGAGATTGTCAGGATGTATGTGGATCAAAATATAACATTTTTCTTTTTATGATGCTTTTATCGAGATTCCCGCACAATGCTTTGAATGCACATTTTTGGCATTCACGGTCTCAGTTTGTAAGAACTAAAGGGGTAATTACATTGCTTTTTTTGTGCTAGGAAAGGATTCTTCTTCAGGATTCAGTCCCAGTTACTTGCACCTCAGTGACTGGAGCAGTCTGGCTTCACACCCAAGAAGTCAACTCTCGACCGCATCCTAGCTTTGTGAGTACTTATTGAACGCAAGCGCGAGTATCGACAGTGCTTCTTTGCAGACTATGTTGATTTTTGCAAAACATTTGCCTCGGTTTGCTCTCTGGGACATCCTGAAAATTTACGGAAAGAAATTTATCTTAGGGGCAAAAGTCATATCAGCCTGTCTGTTGGCTGACTCCTTTCAGGTCCTTATGCTGATTTCTACCAAACTTGGTTTGACTTGGGATGAACCCATACAGTGCTGACAAAAAGTATTCACCCCCTTCGTCTTTTACATATTTTAATTTCTTTATGCCATTAAGAACACAAAAAATAAATCAGACTTCTCTATATTAAATTTTCTAAAATTATCGTCTTTTAACTCAAACTGAGAACAAATCTCTACAATGTTTACTATAAATTAAATAAAAATATCTAAGCCAAAATGGTGGGTTGCATAAGTATTGGCACCCTTTAATATAACACAAGAATATCATCAGTTTTACAGCCAGTTTTCTTCAGACAAGTCGGGGGATGAATACATGAACATTTCCAAGTTACTGAATATGTCTTGGACTTCATTCGCATCAATGAGTAATAGACACAAACAGTATGGTGCTCTATGGTAAACCTGTGTCAAGTAGGCAGTTCTCAAAAATTGAGTGACTGTACAAGGAGACTAGTGAGGGAAGCCAACAAGACACCCATGACAACTCTGATGAAGTTATAGGCTTCTCTGGCTGTGATTGGAGAAATTGTGCATAGTGCAACTATTGTCTGTTGCATCACCGCTCACAGCTTCATAGTGGAGCAGAGAAGGATTTTCATGCAATAAAATAGATCAAATCTAGGCTTGACTCTCCCATGTGCCTTCTGGCAAACTGTAGCTGAACTTTCAAGTCTTCTTTTGAAGGAAATCCTTCTCTGCTCCACTCCACCATGATGTTGTGTAACTGGTGATGCAAAATGCAAAACTTGCACTTGGCACAATTCCTCCAATCACAGCCAGAGAAGCCTATAACTTCATCAGAGTTGTCATGGGTGACTTGTTGGCTTCCCTCACTAGTCTCTTTCTGGCACGGTCACTCAGTTTTTGAGAACTGTCTACTTGACACAGGTTTACCACAGAGTACCACACTGTTTGTGTTTCTTAATAACTGGTGTGAATGAAGTCCAAGACATAGTCAGACATATTCAGTAACTTGTGTTATATTAAAGGGTGCCTTTACTTATGCAACCCATCATTTTGGCTTAGATATTTTTATTTAATTTATATCAATTTGTAGAGATTTGTTCTCAATTTGAGTTAAAAGAGGATAATTTTAGAGGGGGGTGAATACTTTATGTCAGCACTGTACTTGCCCTTTAAGGAGTAATTTTGGGAAAGGTCAAGGAACTTACGTGGATTCCAGAATTGCCTTTGCAAGGTCAGCCAGAGGTTAAGCATTTGGGTGAAGCTCAAGGTCATTGGGGTCAAATGTCAGACTGCCATAGCCCTTACTGTCTTCATGCCCAGGGGTACTATGACCGAGTTGACGCAACAATGTTTACTTTGATGCGAGGATTGTCTACTTGGGAAACTCTGGAGAATCCATGAATCACAGCAAATTTCACTAAACTGAACTGAAATTCGCACGCTAAGAGTGAGTTGACTGGCAGAAATCATGCAAACAGAGAGAAGAGAATCATGTTTGAGACGTCACCGTTGTGACTTAAAGCACTTTTTACAGATATGGTGCAAACATTTTACCCTACGATTAAGAAATTATTTCCACCAACAAGGTCAAGAGGACAAAAAAACAGGAAGTCACCTGGAGCAGCGTGTCACTCGTTTATGCAGCAGGACTGTTTCTGTTCCTCCGACGCCGCCATAATTACGACTCGTAAATTACACCGCTGTGACCAGCAGGCAAGAGCTAACCAGCCAGCGGAAGGTGTGAGAGAGAAAGAGCGTCTAAAGCCCCGTGGTGCACACATGGCTCAAAGCCGAGGAAGACACCAGCTGATTAATAGCAGTTATCGGGGCTGCTGCACGTGTCTTTAATATCCTCAACACAAAGACAAAAAGACATCAAGGAAGCGACTGAAAGTTAAAGAGGATGAACGACAGACAGGCCTGATGTAGTATTCCTAATAGAAATCTAGATATATCTGTTTTTAAAAAGGACAGATACAGGACGGGGGAATTGGCTACAGATGGCAGGATGACTGAAGGCTGGATTTCCTGAACATACTTCTAATAAATAATTCTAATGGTGAAACAACAAGCACGGATCGTAATCGAACACCAAGAACGTGAAAGAGTCCTCACGTTGGAGTGACCGTTAATTACACGGCCTCGGTTCTCTCGAGATCTTTGCGCTCATATGTGAAGTTTGAAATTAATCACTCGTGTTGCTTCTTTTTTTTTCCCTGCAGAAAATTTAAACCTGAAAAGTCTGCAGGTTCTGAGAAAATGGCCAAACGGCGGTCACGCGGTCATCTGCTCGCTCAATCGCAGCAGTTTATCAAAGAAGTATTTTCATCCAAGCATAAAATAGAAATCCGAAATAAGATAAAACTTAAATGCTGAAATTACAGAGCAGCTGCATTATGGGCCGGCTGACCTGCTGCTCATTTCCAGACCCGCAGCTGATGCACAGTCCACAGGACACGCATCAGTATTGCAGTAATGTTGTTTCCAGTGTGTTTGTTACGTGAGGAAAATAAAACCAGATGTGTGCATTAGTAAAACTCAAGCACGACACAAATCATTCCACCCACATGCACTACTGCATGCGGGTGTTTTCGGTCCTGTGTGTCTGCCTGGAGTTTCATCTAGACTGTTGCAAGCCGTTATCCATTGGTGTTACAGGTTATGATTCTGCACAGTACTACGATATTCATGGACAAGACTACACCAAGGCCAAACCAAAGGGCTACCACTTGGAGAAATATATTTCTAAGATGTCCGTCTATCCATGTGTGTGAACAAAATTATTTGATTTGTACCAAACTTGGTGGAATGATTGAGGGTCGGGCGAGGACAAACTGATTTGATTTTGAGAAAAATTAGTTAAAAGTCAAATTTTGTACTCAATGCTTTTATATAGATATATATATATAGATATATATCTATATATATCTATATATATATAGATATATATAGAATAGTTAGTCCAAAGAAATGGTTGAAGATATGCCTGTGGTTACTTGTAGAGCCTGACCGATATGGATTTTTTTGGGGGCCAATATGATACCGATATTAGGGAGTAATAAATTTTCGATATCAATATATCTGCTGATATATGAAAGTGTTAATTTTTCACAAATTTTCCAAGATATGGAATTTTTGGCCAATCGCGGTCAAATAAAAGCATGCACTCAAAAAACTGCTTCGACGAACCGACAAACCACGTTACAAACTGGAGAACAGAGCTGCACAAGAGTCGCATGACTCTGGGAAGTTGTGTACGCTAACCTAATGGATAAAACAGACAGGGTTCAACTCAGCAACTGCGATGGATTATTCCATGTCGGATGCACAGGTTGTGTAAATGACCTCTAATAGGCAGGGGCAGATTTACATGCTTCATAAATTTGCTTCATAAATAATTCACTGCCTTCAAGCAAACCATCGTATGTAGAGGTCGTGTGGCTGAATAGGAATAAATGTTTAACAAAGCTAACCGTTTTTGACCAAACACTTTAATTAGTATAAGTCACAAATGAATGTGAATGCATTACAAGCCCAGTGGACCTTTTACCAGCAGGTAGCTTTCCGCCCTCGTCCATCATCTGCTCCGTTTTCCAAATGCCAGTGTTAAAGCAATGCACATATAAGTCTTGGTTTGCAGAGCGGTGCCAGTGTAAACTGGGTGGTATACGGTTTAGAGACGCTTCCTTCTTTCAATGTGAGGGTCCCAAGTCCCTGCTTGTGATGGAACAGTCCACCACTTGCCAAGTGCCGGCAGTTTCTTAGGCTTCTTTGTGGCTCAGAGGAACACTTTGAAAACCGCAAGTTATCATTGGAGCAGGGAAAGCGAGCAAGACGACCACCACCATCAACCTACACCCCATTATCCTCTCCTTTACTGCCTGCACACACCTTACTCAAACCTCTCCACTTTCCATCTGTCCATCCACTGCCAGTTTACACACCTTTCCCCACCCGTCACCGTGTGCCAGCCTCTGCACCTTCCATCTTTCTTCCTTCCCTCTCTGCCCATCCATCCACTCTGTCAGCACTCCATCAGTCTTGACTGGCCCGGTTGTCAGGATGAATGGCGACCCGGCTCGCCAGGTTCTCGCTGTTTTATAAACATGGCCGATAGCTCGAGTCTGCTGTGTGGCCCTAAATAGAGGCTAAAAAGGGTTAGTATGTACGATTTTAAGAAGGCCCATAATACGATGTAACAGCTAATAAAGTCCCTAATTACCTCCACCGAGGAGGGAATGTTTCTACCCCCTGGTACATCCGATTATGGACGATATACAGTTAGGTCTACACATATTTGGATTGTGACATAGCTTTTGTCATTTTAATTATCACAGCACATTAGAGCATAATGGAAATTATTCACCCATATCCTTTATGCACAATCACTCATTTTGTGAGGATGCCTACTATCAGCAGATTTACCAAACTACCGTTTCTTTAGGCTTGATTTAGCTCCAAAGGATATGCAACACTTGAAATCAACTCTAGGCCTTTTTATCTGCTGGGTTATGAATGAATTTATGAGGGAATAACAGACACGACCATGAAACAGCTCATGAGACAGTTCTGGTCTCATTAAAAAACAAAAAACAAATGGGGTCCACCAACGAATAGTGCAGTTTTTTCTACACTGCTTACGCCATTTAGATGCGGTCACCATGAAATTCATGGCGACAGTCTGCATTACCACCTCATATGTGCTTCCTCTATGAAAAAAAAAGTCAATGTCCCAATATAGGTGGTTTAGAGTTATGGACAAACCTTGGTTCTGGTTTTGGAGGTGATCCACGCTGAGGTCCACTGGTGCTAGTGCTTATGCCTGGATTCTGTACCATGAAGCGGATGAGAATCTACAACTCCCCCTTGGATGGGACGTCAGCCCATCACAGGTTATTTTTCCAGCCAAGGCTGGTACCCATTTACAGCTGGGTGGACTGGGACAATACCGGTGAAGTGTCTTGTCCAAGGACACAGATGGGTAGCATGACTGGGAATTGAACCCAGGTCTACATATTGGTAACCTAACTCCTATTCCACTATTCCAGGATAGTCTTCCAACAGGTAATTTCTAACTTGGTGAAAAAGTGCCCCCATTGGGCTGCTTCGTTTGTCGTGTGTGCGGCTCAACGATGGAAGGCGACTGAAAGCTGCAAGCAACAAGCGTTACTTCAGCCACAAAAGCTAAAAAAGCTTTATTCTAGAATCAGAGGACAAAGGACAAAGCAGCATTGTTATTCTCGTGTGTAGTCCCCTTCTTAAAATGTGACGCCTGCTACTAATTTACAAATATCACTTTCTCGGATGGAGTTTTTGTGAAATCTCCTTCCATTGTTTTGACAACGCACACTAAGCCGTTAGTTTTAAGAGACAATCAATTCTGATTTTCATGCCTAGTAGTTAAGTACATTTGACCTTTACCCAAAACAAATCGGCGTGATGAAGCATGTTGGTAAAATGAAACTTAAAAAAATACAGTTGCCGCATTCGCCCGTTTAAGCGCACAGTGCATGAAATAAATTGTTTTTGTTGAACACAGGGTACATAGAAATCACTTTGACAAATGAAGCTTTGGTTCATGAAGCAATGCTTCATGCTCGCAATGAAACCTGGGTGAGAAATAGCAAGCGGTACATTTGAATTTCATTCCTTTATTCTGGGATTCCACGTGTACAAAGACATTTGGACACCGAGACTTGACAAACTATTGTCTTGCATTTTACAACGACACTGGATTTGCGTGCCAGTCTCGTTTTGACAAATGAAGCTTTGGTTCATGAAGCAATGTGCGCAATGGAACCTGGAATATTTACATCGTCGACTCAGCTGAGGAACCCTCCTGTCTTCTGAAACTGAAGTAAAAAGGTGGGTTTCTGTCCGTTAAGATTATGTTTTGATGCCAACTATTGCTGTGAATGGTGCAAATCCGAGCAATCTGGGTGCCGTGTTTTGATCCAGAAATAATACCGGATGCTGGAAATAGCACCAGGCACCCCCGCCCCCCCCCTCCAGAGGTCCCACAAAGACCCCGTGTGCGTTAATTAGGGTCTGTGCGCTTAAACGAAGGAATACGGAAATAGTGGTCGATTAGAACACTATCGCTGATCGTATGAATGATCACACTACCATCATGGTTTGGCAATGGGTCCGTAGGTCAAAGGTCAAAGTTGAGAAAGGTTTGGTTTTACAAATTAAAAAAAAAAATACTTCAGAATATTTATTCAAATATCTTTATACCAATTTGACCTTAAAAATGAAGGGCAAATTTCTTTTTTTTTAAAGGTCAGATGGCACTGTGGGCAGGATAACTCAAAGTTATGGATTTTTTTTTTCTCTCAGAAGTAGCTTTTAGGAAATAGTGAACACATTTTGGTGATGATTCAGCTGTGGGAGCTTAAATGTAATCGATGATTTTTTTTGGCAGGGCACATTTTTAACATGATGGTTTCCGTCTCTGATACGCCTCATCCTGACATCATAAAAGATGGACTACCCCCTCGCTAATGCCTAACAAACATCATGAAGTAATCTGGATCAAATGATTCATCAGCATCTGGCGGGCAGATGATTGTAAGATTTCGGAGGAGGAACCGATCGTCTCCGTTGGATTCTTCTCGTTTGCTGCATCGTGTCGGCCGTTTGTGATGTCATTAACGTGCAACTGAAACTCCTCTCCGCCCGTTTGCGTCACCGCCCTCGCCTGTTTGCACTTCCTGAAGGTGACATGTCGAGCTTTATGTACTCGATACGGCGTCCTCTCAGGAAATGGAATGTAGCCTTTGGTCTCTTTTCTTTGTCAGACAGTCACGCTTATGAGCAAGTACAGTTCCCTGTGAAAATATTATCATTTGGTTTTGCAGTTAGTTTTATTTGCCTTTTTTTCATGCACTTGTTCCACTGAATAACTCAGATTTTCTTTTCTGTAAATAAGAAAAATATGACTTGAACTACATGTTATTTTTGTCTGATGAATGAGGTCTTTTTTTTGTGTGTTTGTTTCTTTTCTTAAAGGACCACGAGACATTCAGGAAAATGTACGGCCTGTTAAGTACACATTCATATTTTAGCGGGGGTTTAAAAACAATCAGTAACAATCTGTAAAACCTACACTGAAAGTTCAGTCTTTAACATACAAAGCCAACTCTATATGAAGTTTAGTTTAGGAGAACGACGACCCTCTGACGCTTTGCATCCACTTCCTGTGCTTCATCGGTTTGTGTCAGAGCGCCAGCACATTATGACGTCATTAAAAGTACACCAGCATTAACATCAATGGAACTTTCATGCTTAACACACAAACAAATTGCAGCAATTATTGTAATTCAAGAATAATGACTGAACCCTGAGCATCATGACACATGATTACTGTGGAACTGCGGCGCAATACTTATTGGCGCCACGTAGAAAAGGCTATAAATTCCTTTAAAAATGGTAAACTATGAATATTCCTAAAGGACAAAGAAGTTGGCATTTGTCACACCTGCATGTGCATGAATTAAACACAACTTTATGAAATATTCCTGAATAAATCCCAGACACTATAATCCACCATGGATGGGAATTAACATACGGGACCACTGCAACTAACCATTTATGGTCATCAGGCTTTTTCTTTAAAAAAAACAAACAAAAAAATAAACAAAAAACAGGAAATCTCACAAATTTCCCTTCATCAAGGAGATAAAAAAATGAAGTGGCTGAAAATTTAACTTTACATTTTAGTTTGGAACTATGACAAAATTTTCAGATATATTTTCAAAATAAACATTCTTCTGTGTCTATTTATTGGATAATCTGTAAAAAAAAAAAAAAAAAAATCTAAATTCCATGTCTTGGTACAAGGTGGGATTCATTTAAGGCGGTATCTCACTGGGTTTGCGACCGATTGGCGAGAGAGATGAACGGCCATTCGTCTAATTCAGCTCTTTGTCTCAATGTAGTCTGAAATTATTCTATAAGCAGTTGGACTCAGTATCCCCCATTCACTAATTAGTTGCTCACCTCGATTTCATTCGCCTGCGGATTTTGATCATGTTCAAAACCGTGGTGGTGAATGAACGACTGCTTATTTTCGCTAACTTGTCTCTAACTAGTCTTTTTACTCACCAAGGAGTCTTCAGTAGACCGCTACCAAGTCGCCCCCCCAGTCTATTTCATTCGCTTCATTTGCTACAAGGTCGGATCATGGTCGAAATGCGGTC